>JAVCKT010097234.1:0-32184 GCA_032273925.1 Rhynchotus rufescens | reverse complement strand
GGACGGCGGCGGCGGCACCGCGGAGCCCCCAGCCCGCCGCCGCGGTCCCGTCTTCGCACAGAGACCCGCCCGGGGCCGCGCTTCCCCCCGCAGCCTCCCCATGGCACGTCCTGGCCCAAGGGGTCCGGTGTCCCCGCGCACTCGCTTGCATGGAGCCCGTAGGCACAGTGCTGGTAGCCGGTACCGGCTCCGAAATTCGGGATTGAGCCTGCACGTGCGTGTTTCTGCCCGCACAGCCACCCCAGCGTGCGTGATGTCCCTGCAGGGTCTGCCCTCCCACTCCCCAGCCCACCCATGGACCCAGAGAAGGGAGCTGCAGCCTTTTGGTGACAACGTGTTCCCCACTGCTCCCGGCCAGTCCCTTCCCAGTCGTGCTTGGACCCATCGTCAGCTTTTGTGGCCTCCTCCTGTCACCTCCTGCAGGACATGTGGCATCCAGGGCACGGGTGGCTCTTTTGGGCAGCTTGGATCTGTTGTGCACCAAGCTTGAGTCCTAGACAGGAGCTGGCAACCTGCAGCTGGTGCTGAGGGCACCTCTGGTTATGCCCACACAGTGGGGTCCACCTTGGGCCGTGCTTCTTTTGCTTCTCATTTCTTCCTTTCCTCTGCTCTCTCACACCCCCCTGCTTTCCTTCTGCTTCTTGTTCCTACCCCAGGCTTGTTGCCTGCTCCACAGCTGCTCTGTCCTGTCCTTCCTGCCCAGGGACTCCATGGAGCTGGATCTGCCCTTGCTCCTTCCCACGCATCTCTGCTGTTCTCCTTGGCATCCAGCTGCCTGTGCCCGTCCAGACCAGCCCTGGCTGCCTTCGCAAGCGCTGCAGCCACCCCCACAGGCTGCCTTGCCACAGCTGCTTGCAGCTGTTTTATCCAGCTGTTTTCCTGAGCGCTGCACAGCTCCCTCCCCATGCCCTGCTTGGTTCTCGCCCAGGCTGGCCTGCAGCCTCCTGGCATTTACAGGAAGCCCCACGGCCGTGTCCTCAGGTGACCACAGATCGGGGCCTTGCTCCACGCTCCAGCAGGGTGACTATAGAGGTGAGGGTTAATCCTGCCCAGCGGAGGTGGCAATGCCTCTCTGTCACATGGCGTGTCTCCTAGCATGGCATTTTTGGCCAGAGTTCAGCTCCCAAGTACCACAAAGCACAGCGTAGGCACCAGGAACCAGGAGCCCTGGCCTCTCCTCCCTCCAGGACAGAGTTAGAGCAGGAAAACTGGGAGCTTCCCAGCGTCCCACCAGGAATCCATGGTGTTCCCATCATTCTAGGCTGGTGTGGGGCAAGCTTGCTGGGTGTGGGGCTGTGGAGCGGGGGCAGAGCTCTGCCAGGCCCTATCTGCCAGTGTCTGTGCCGTCCCTTTCCTCCCCCGGCTCCAGCCTGGTGCCTCCGCCCGCAAGGGGGAATGATGGCATGTGCCAGGGGCGTGGGGGAGGCAGCTGCCGCCTGACCAGGCTGTGCAACAAGCTGTGCTCCCGCGCTGCTGGGCCTCACGCGCTCGTCCTGCCGGCAAGAGCCCTGCAGAAGGACAGGAGCAGCTTCACAGCTCCCGTGCCACGGCTGTGCCGGATGGGCATGGAGAGGAGCGGCCGGTCTTTGCACGAGGGGCCAGGGGAGGCGCTCTGGGCTACAAGCTCTGCCGGTCCAGCACAAGAGCCGGCTGCATCTGCTCCAAAGGAAGCTGGCTCCATCCGTGAGCCTCCTGCTGTGCCCAGAGCCTGGTGCCTCCAGCTCCTCCGTGGCATAAGGAGCAGCACAGAGGAGCAAAGGCACCTCAGTTGGGGCCCAGGCCGCACAGAGCCAATGGTGCAAGTGGACATGGCCGCAGAGCAGGGATGAGCGCTCCCAGCCATCCGCCCTGCGAGGACAGTGCTGCCCGGCGTGCTGGCACCGCGGTCTCTGCAGGCACCTTCTCCTTCTCCCTTGAGTGCACATGAGCAGTGACCCTGCAAGGGACGAGGCAGGTACCGACCCCTCTTGCAGAGGCATCTTGCGGAGAGGAGCTCGCAGGCAGTGCCTGTTTAGGGCTCCTGCTGCTTACAAGTGACTGGGTTTACATCCAATTAAGCTGTAACGGATAAATTAAAGCCCTGGAGACAACCCCGACTGTGGAAATTGCCGCTGCAGGATTTACAGTCCCTTCCCTCATCAACGCCAGTGACTCTGCTGAGCTATTTCTGCCCCCGTGTTATTCTGTTGCTGCCTGACACAGCAGTGGAGAGCTGAGACACGGCTAAAGGTCCCTCTGCCACAAAGGCCTCCCGTGGTGCAGGCAGGTCCCGTCTTAGCAGCTGTGTGCAAAGCAAGGCCGAGCTTGCAGCGAGCCACGAGCTGAGCATCGCAGGCCCCGGGAAGGCAGAGGAGGAAGCAGGTCGCCCCGGTTGCGCTTTGCTCCTGCAGAGCTGCGAGCGGAGAGGGGAGGACTGCGTCCTCTTTGCCCTTCCCTGCCTTTGCACCACCTTCTTCTCAGGAGGAGAAGGCTTGGGGCTTAGCAAAGCAAGCCTCTCTTCTGCATGCATGCACGGTGCGGCTGGTGCATCACCTGGTTGCGAGGCTGCTGTGGGGCAGCAGGAGCAAGAGCCTTTAAGCAGCCCATGGAGATCAGTGCTTGGAAAGACGCAGGGATGCTTTTCCAGGAGCCATGACGGGGTACAAGGATGAGTGCAGGGGGGTTTCCATGCAGAGAGCCTGCACGCCAGCACCTCCTGCTGCACTGGGGCATTGGAGCAATGACAGCCCATCCCGAGCCAAAGGCTTGTCCTGCTCAGCATACAGAGCCCAGCTCTGGAACAGGCCCCTCCTCTGTATTTGTGCACAAGCAGCACAGTGGTACCTGAGTCTCCTCCTCAGCAAACACGAGAAAAATCAATGACCAGTGCAATTGTGTGAATGGCAATGTGGGAAAAGAGATGAGGCTGTCAGAGGAGGACCCCAGCTAGATCTCAGGACCTGCCCCTGTCCTGTGAGTTCCCCAGCGCCCTGCTTCTGAGAGGGACAGACAGACATCTCCCTCTCTTGTCCCATATTGTTGTGAAGGGCTAAGTGGGAAATGGGAGAGGATGGCGCTGTAGGGAGGACTTTGCAGGGCTGTTAAAACGCCCTGAAAATGCAAGGAGCCCAGGTCAGGCAAGAGGAGGCCCCAGCCTCAGTGTTTCAGGCGCAGCCTGGTTATGCTCCGTGCATAACACAATGCAGGTGCTGCAGCAGGACTGCATCTCCCAGTGCACCCTGTGCTGCCGACCTCAGCCCACGCAGGCAGGCGCGTGCCCGGCACCCTGCGCCCGGCTGCAGCCTGCAGCAGCCCTCGCCCAGCCGGAGCAGGGCTTGGGAGGATCCCCGCGGTGCAGGCACGTTGCTGCCTCTTCTTCTCTGCCTAGCACTGCAGCTGCAAGGCCGACGGGGGACCATCTGCAGTGCAAATATTTGTTTTGTCACTAATTTTCTGCGAGCAAAGCCTGCCCAGCACCGAGCACAGCAGCATTTAATCTCTGCCTCCTATTACCTCCTGCCGATGCTCCTCGCACTTGGGTGCCAGCATCCTGGCATCCGCAGAGGCAGCATCTGCATCCTGCCCCCATGTCTCGCAGCTGGTTTGTGATTTTGGCTCCCTGCTCGGCCTGTTTGACTTGCTGCAGTGCCTGGAAGCGTGATGAGAGGGCTGAGAACTGAGCTGCCAGTGCTTGAGCCCGGCTGAGTGGGTGCTTGCTGGGAGCCCTGGGGCTGAGCGCTTGGAAACAATGGAACAATGGGGAAAAACAAGAAAAATAAAGAAAAGAGAGAGAGAAAAAAAAGAGGGATATGTAGTTAGGCAGCCCTGGTTGTGCCTACACCATCTGCAGTCCATGGTGACATGGCACACAGCTCTGTGAGCACATCTAAACCCTTGTCGTGAACCAGCACTGCGAAGAGCTTCACTGGTCACCAGTTATCCAGGCCAGAAGCTTGGCCTTATGACAACCAGATAGAGAAAATTATTTAATGCCTCCAGCATCTCCCACTCTGGTCCTGATGCCACTTGTGTTGATTGTCTCCTAGTGTGTGCCACACTCCCAACCTCCTCCGTGGCTGTCCAGCTGACAGCGAAGCTGCTCCTTTCCCTCCTGGCCTGGACCTGGGCAGTCGGGCTCTCAGCAGCTCCACACTCATCCCAGCAGACCGAGCCAAACCTGCTCCATTCCTTTCCCTTTGACAGGCTATTATAACACTCCCGAGCCACCCTGAATCGCCTGTAGTCCTGCAGAGGCAAGGTGGGAGCAGAGACACCAAGAAGCTGGTGTGGCTGCCGCGGTGGGGGGAACAGGACCACATGAGAGCGCTGCATGGGGCAGGCGTTGGGGAGCAGCCCCGTGACCCACACACTGCTGCTGCAGGAGAGCAGGGCAGCGAGGCCTGAAGGCTCAGCAGGGCTTGGCCAGTGGTGCCGAGGAGCAGTCTCTACCTGTGCTTCATCGCCGTCCTTTGATGTGCACAACCTGCTGTTCCTTCGGGGAGGAACTCCAAAACTGCATGGAGATGGCCAGGGAAAGGTCAGTGAGAGAGTGCACAGCTCAGCACAGTGACGGCCAGGGAGCCTGGAGCAGCAAACCAGCATGCACAGCCCGCCCCAGAGACCCTACGTTAGCACACCGAACATCCTCAGCCTTGGTCTGCTTCCTTACCCATCCTAGACCGGAGAAAAGGACACCTCCCTGGAAGAAAGCAGGGCCTCAGATGGGAAAATATTCACTTGTGTGAAGGGTACAGCCCACCCTGGCCACAGCTACATCCATGAGAGAGATACTGCCACCTCCTTCTGCTCTCCTGCCCCCAATAGGGTCCGTGCAGCCCTGCTTGTTTTCCCAGATGCTTGTGCAAGAGGTAGGTGCTGCAAAAGGCTCCCCCCCACCAAGCCAGTGGTCACTCAAGCTACACCCCTCTGAGTAACTCACCCGGCCAGGCACAGGCCTCAGCATGATCCTGTAGCCAGCTGCACTGTTTAGTTGCCAGCATAACTCTCTAGAATAGTTTTAGACTATGCCAAATAGAACAGGGCTGGTTTTAGAGAAAGTCATGGTCCAGGATAGGTCCCAAGAGAGCGCATGGACAATGCCAGTTCCTGAGGGAGAGCCACATGCCACTGCTGCCTTCCCACTCAGCCTTCCCCCAGCTGCGTGCCAGGGTGCAGAGGAGCAGGATGATGGATTTGTGTGGCCACAGGGGCCTTTCTCCTGCAGTTTTCAGGGCCAAGAGGGCATCAAGGTGCTCTGCCTGCGTGCATGGGGTTCCAGAAGACCAGGAAGACTGTGTGACTGGAGGCACTTCCCACCCACGTTCCTTTTCCCCAGGACCTGTGCACAGGGCTGGCCAGGCAGGGCAGGCTGGGGCGGCAGAGCTGGAGGGAAGGCGGCCGCACTGTGTTCAGCAGGGCAGTGCCCATCGTGCTGCTGCTTGCACATGCCTCAGTCACAGGTCTCTACTGCTTCTCTTGGCTGCTAAAAATCTCACCAGGTTTGGTGAGCGGCATGTGTAGCGCTGGCAGCGTGGCTCATCCCCCATGCAACAAGGCAGCTTGAACACTGAGAGGGTCTGGGCTGAAAAACCTTCCTGGAGAACAAGGATGGGACCAGCACAGAGCTGGCCAGGCTCTGCTGTGGTGTGAGGGAGAGGAAAATCCCTCACGATTGCTGGAGTCACCTCTGCAGCACAGCAGGGCATGGGAGAAGTGTTGTCTGTGTGCAGCAGCCTTCTACCCTGCAATGGGGGAAAAATCAGGAGGGCAAGCAGCTCTTCATCATGTTAGTGGGGTACAGGTGAGGTCAAGGACCCCTGGCCAGCAGCAGCTTCAACCAGAGCACCTTGAGGCAGTGCTGCCCAAAGCTGGGCTCTCTGCAGGCCACAGCAAAACACGAGTTGAGATGAATGAGGCAGGGTCTAGGTGGTGCTGGGCTCAGGCTGCACCTTGTGTGCTGGAGCCCTGTTCTCAGGCAGCACCTGTGTGTACCCCTTACATGTATTAATGACTGGGAATGCCCTGGCCTGGTTTCTGCCCGCCTGAGTCACGGGTGACTGGCCATTCCTCCCAGATGAGACCTGCGGTGCCTGCGTTGTGCCAGCTCTGGACAAACTGGTCTCCTGGGGTAGCTGCAGCCAGGAAGAGACCCGGTGCTGCAGGCTGTGGGTGAACTAAGTGCAGCACCCGGCTGCAAGCCACGCCGTGACACATGCGGGGTACCCGATTATGGGACATTTGGGAGCATCCGTGTGGATACTCTGTAACCTAGACTCATGAAGAAAAGCCAGCACAGGCACCACCTCACCAAGCTCCCCTGGGAAGCCCTGACACCCTCCTCCCGTCTCAGACAGTGATTTAACTTTCCCCCATGACCCAGGGCAAAGTAGCATCCACCCTCCTGCTCTATTACCTCCCAATTGGGAACCTGTCTCTCCAGCCTGTTTGTCTCGTGGCAGACAAAACAGGCCCTGAGCTCTGTGGGATTTCTGCTGGCAGGGCAGGAATGGGACCAGAGGGGACAGATCTCCGTGCGAGCTGTCACATGAGATGGGGCCTTTCCTTTGCCCCCTGCTCAGCCATGAGATCTACTCAGGATCTCCCCCTTGGCTTGAAGCTGGGCTGGAAATGATTTTATGCATGTGTTTATGCAACTATGTCCAACCAGTTCCTGTGCTCTGGGCACCATGCCATCCTCACCAGTGATGTTGTCTTACCCAGAACATGGTGTCTCCCTCTCGCCTTTTCCCTCTCCTGCTCAGCCTTTGTGGACACTTTTTTGCACCAAGGTAAACCTGCACCAAGGCCTCCAACATGCTGAACATTGAGGGAAAACAGTATGTTCCCAGCATGTCCTGCAGGGAAAGGGCATAAGCAGAGGACCATCTCTGCAAGCACTGCCTTTGGCCTTAGCTATGGACACACTAGGAAGCTTGTAGGAAGCAAGTTCTGGCTTTTTCTTGACAAATAACCTTGCAAACTTGGCAGCTGCCCTCATGCCCTCAAATACCATCGCGTATGATGAAGTGCAGGGCCTGTGGGGCTGTGGGCTGCAGCAGGAAGCTGGGGAGCGTTCCCTGGTGAAGGTGGTTAATATCTGTGTTACCATACAGACCATGACTTTGACGAGGTCCAACACTTCGCTGATGGCAACTCCAAGGCCAGGGCACTGAGAGCCTTCCCAGGATGGGGCAGGCAGGAGCTCTGACCAGCACTGGGAACCATTGGGAGCAACGTGAAATGACTCCCACCTCCAAGGCAATGATACCAGATGGAGATGATGGGGCTGTGCAGCCCTCAGAGAAGTGTTTTTGCATCACTGACTGTGCCACATTGCCTCTCCAGGTCATTGGCTCCAACTTATTGGGGAAACAGATGCTTGGCTTTTTCTTCCCTGTTCAATCTGGTTCCTTCCGGACTTCTCTGGCACTTCTCTGTTCTCAGTCACCCTGGGTGGCATAGGCAGTTTCTTAGGACTTGCTTTCCTCTGGAAGCTGTAGAAGCTGACAACAGAGAAGGGGAAATACCAAAATCTTTATTTAAGATCCATGTATGGAGGCAGAAAGCCATGATTCCACTAAACACATGTACTCCGTCAGCCGTCACTGAGAGCCTATGAAATGGAGCTGTGATCGTTGGGGCCAGCCCATGGAGTTGGCTGGTCTGCTTGAGAGGAAGTAGTAGAGACACCAGTGTAGTGAAGGAAATGAGTGCAATTGAGAGATTTGCTTAGGAGATGGAGAACTGCTCCACTCAAGCACAACATCTGCCCCTGCCACAGGGCAGATGGAACGCTGTGGTATGAAATATGGGGATGGAAAGCAGTCTGCAGCAGATCTAGCCTTTGGCAGGGGGAGCTCTATGAGCATCAGCTCTGTCGTCTCAGGAGCTTGGGCAGCTTCATGCAAAGACAGAGGCTGTTGTCATCTAGTGTGTTGCTAGGGGGATATCCTGGTCAGCACTGGGAGTTGTTGGCCCAGCCATGCAGTGAGGTGGAGGAGCTGAGCTAGTGTGTCCAGCCCAGGACTATGAGACCGTGCAGGGAGAGGTCACGACAAGCTCGTCTGTTTGGAGATGCAGCTACAGATCTCACAGTTCTTGTCTCCTGGGCTGAGTGAGGCTCCCTGCCTGAGAATCAGGGTGGAACGTGCAGAAGATGGCTCGAGGGGTGGGAGCAGGAACAGCTGGAGCAGATGTGGAATTGCTCAGAGGACAGGGCTGGAAACCTCGTTTCTGAACACACCTTCATCAAACCAGACCAAATGCAGCATCCCATGTTTTCCCAGGCCTACTCCACCCTGCCTGCAGCTGCAAACTGCTTATGTTCAATTCTGTGTGCTAAAAATATCCTTCTGGGTGGTCAGCAGATGGGAGGGTGCTGCAGCACACAGGAGAGTGTGACTGCGTTTGAGGGAGAAGTAGGCTATAGCTTAAGGCCAGGCTGGCATGAACCAAGGAGGGGAGGGGCTGTGGGCTGGCTGGCCCTGCAGAGAGCAACGTGCCAAGGCTGTAGCAGCGGGGCAGAGCTGCTTGCTTGCATTGGGCCCATGCTGCTGGGGAGAGAGATGTGCTGTTGGGGCAGTAACAGCTGGACTCAGGAAGATGGGGAGATGCTGAAGCCAGAAGACAGACATGAGGTCCTGCTCCCTCTCCTGGAAGGAGCTTGTTGTAGCAGCCCATGCCAGAGCAGAGCGGGAGACAGGGTGGGCATCCCAGTGGGACCCAAGTGTCCTGTTGGGTGGCCTGCTGTCATATGTCATATCTCTGCTCTCAGCCCATCCCATCTGACCTACTGGAGGCCAGGCCAAGGACAGAGCTCGTGACTTTGTAAGTCACCTTGCCAGCTAGCCAGGGATGACAGCCACAAACGGCAGTGCCACAAGAGGGAGTCCCTGCCCGGCTGCTCTGCTGGCTGCGTGACAGCAAAGACGCCCTAGTGCTGTCCCTCTTCCAGGACAGCACTGCTCCCTGCAGAGCCCCTAGATTCTTTTTCTGGGCCTAGAGCAGACTGTAATAGTCCATCATGACCAAATTTGTCACCCCAGAGGGATCCCTCTGTACCCCAGACCTATTCGGGCTCCTCCTTCTGCCTATAGGTTTAGGTCTCTTCTCCCAGCACTGAGAATGACCCGATGGAGAGGACCAGGATGCCTGGGTTTTATTATTTGGGAAGGGCCTGGAGGACTCCTAGTTTCACAGCTCTAGACACCTGAAAGAAACCATGACTATCTCTGCTTCATCTTCCTGGAGTACAGGGCAGCACAGTCTAGCAGCTCACAGGGCTGAACTGGGGTTTCTGCAAGTACCGCCTGGCTAGAAGAGCATGACACAACAGGGCTCCCACTTGAGGTAAGGCAAAGGGCTGGCAGACATTGCTCAAGGCAAGGCCATGGGGCAGGAATGTCCCTGGAGGTGTCCCTGAGGCAGATCCATGAGGCAGGACGCTGGGGTAGGAACGGACCCAGGAGGATGAGGCAGCTGATAGGTCCAGTGGGATGGCATGGCTTCTTTTTGGTTTTGGTTTTGGTTTCTCTTCTTTTCTCTTCTTTTTCTCTCTTGTCTGAGTCTTGTTCATTCATTGGTGAATGAATTGAACTACAGTTGGACTCAATGATCTTGAAGGTCTTTTCCAATGATAACGATTCCATGATTCTATGGACCTTCAGAAGACAGCCCTCCAGTTATATTTATCATCATCAAATCAACATGAACACTTTCTGAGGGGAAGGCATGTGTTTGGCTATCTTTATTACGACCAAAAAATGTACATATCTTCTGTATGTGGAATAGCAAATTCAGATTAGAAAACATCTGAAATATTGCTTTGAGATGACTTTATGGGAGTCAGTCTTGCTGCACGGGCTAAAGCAGCATATGTAAAGTGACCACAGTCCCCACCTGACAGGCTATTGAAAGCTAAACAAGTGGTTTTATGGAACTGGAGCTCATCAGCTCCCACAGATCATGTCCTACAGAGTCTGGATTCATGAGTTGCTGTGAGACCTTACAGCCCTTGGAAACTTCACATTATTTGAACTCTGCTAGGTGGATCCCATTGAAATAAGTCACCATCAACTACCTAGCAGCTCTAATGGTAGACTGTGGAAGAGCTAGGCATGTGAATGAATGCTGTGGCTTTCAGTATGTGCTCAGCACTCTTCTAACGCCTGTTTTATGACAAGAGAATGAACCTTTAAAATTGGTAAATTTCTGTGAAGGAGGAGGTCATACACAGATTTCTAGAGCCCAATGCATTTGAGGACTGGGGAAAAGAAAAGGAATATGGACATGGTGTTGATGGATATACGGTTGGACTTGATCCTTTCCAACAATAATAATTCCATGATTCTATGATGAATTGCAATAGGAAGTCTTGTATATCAAAAGCATTTCCCAAATTTGGTCATCTCTCTTCACTGATTTTACTTCTTTCTTACAGCAAAGAGAAGCAGTGTGTGCATCTACATTTTACCCTGGGATTTTATGATGCCATTACCCCATAAGTTTTTGCTGTGACCATACTCTTGGTCCTTGCACCTCTTCTGGCTGCATGGGAACAGGAAGACCACAGTCCCAAAGCCTAGGGACCTTTCAAGAAAAAAGGGTGAGCCTGATCTGGTTTTGCTGCTCCTCATTTTGCTCCTCATGCTTTACCCCATTCATCCCCATAAACTCTGCATGGGAAAGGGCTGGATTTGATGTACTGATCTTTCTGAGCTGATAACAGGAGAGATCTAGCTTCCATGAACCCCCTGAGGTCTCTGATGTGCTGAGGCAGCGTGGACAGATGCACTGAGATGTCCTGCAGTGCTGAGAACAGTGGTTTTTAGGAAAGGACCAGCACCATAATCCCAGCTGGGATGTAGACAGCAACATCACTGCAAATATCAGGGGAGGCCTGGAGGACAAAACAGGCGAGACACATCTGTCTTGTTCAAGAGCTTTTACCAGGCCTGGAAGGAGAGAAGGAAGGTCAGATCTGCTGCAGGTGAGGCTCAACAGGAGGATTGTTGCAGATGTAATGATTTAAGGCAACAAGTGGGGAGATTTAGGGGCAAAGATGATAGAGTATAAGATTGGATGATGTTATTATGATATACCCTGAGCACACAGCCAAGGAAAGAGAGCGGCTCTGACACCGATGGGAGGCTCTCTGATTAAAGAGGAAGCTTCTACCACAGGCAGTTTCCTTCCAATACTGTTTCTTTTCTGTGTTTGCACCTTGCTTTTGCTCAGTTACACAGAGGTCCTGCGGGACAGCGAGAGGGACGTCGACTTCAGTCCTGCCCTGGGGCTGTATGGTAGCATGGACCTGCAAGGGCTGGCTCTGGCCTGTCTCCTAGTCCTTCCACCTCTGCTGCCTGCACAGGGAATGGCGGATTCTGCTTCCAAAGCCCAAGGAGTGGCTGAGGATAAAGGTAAGGGCTGTTTTCTCCTCTCTCTGCAAGAGAAGGTTGTGCTGCTTTCCTCTGTACGAGTCTGCTCTGCAGATTTGCCCCAGTTGTCCCACATCAGCTTTGCTGTAGAGTGTTGGAACTAGTATCCGTGTATGTCCCGGAACAGTCTGGCTTCAGTGGTGTGAAGCTGTGTTTGGAGGATGAGGAGGGCAGCCTCAGGATGATGGGAAAGCCTCTAAGAGCATGGGGACCACAATATTCCTTAGGAGTGGGCAGTTTCCCCAAGGGAGGAAGCCTGTAGCCTCTCTAGGGCCACTGCAGAAATGTCCCCATTACTTGGGTGAGAGGTGCTTGTCTTCAGCAAAGACCTCAGGAGCTATAAGCTGAACCTCTACATCAGTGGGGATGCCTGTTCTGACCTGGAAATCCAGGAACAATGGTGGTGGGAGATATGGCACGGTGGATTTGTTCTTTAACAGCCTTATTCTGCTCCCCACTAAAGCTGGGAGGGTCATCCCAGGGACCTGCACCTCCCAAGGTTCTGTACGACTCTTCCCGTGGCACCTTTATGCTTTCCACTGTGCTCTCCCCTGGGTCTGTCAGCACCCTTTGAGATCCCCAAGTGACAGAGGGTTTAACAGCTGCTCTTGGCACCAGAAGCTGGGGTGCAAAGGGTTGAGTCATTGCCTCTAGAGGGAAATGTGAGCAGAAGCGGCTTGGAAAGTCATTCTATGGTACATGAGTCATGTTACCCATCTCTAATTAGTTGTGATACTTTGGGCCACGGGCAGCTCTCAGCTGTCTGTAAAATAAACAGTGTGAAGTTGATTTTTCCAGGTCTCACCAGTGATTCCTGCCCCGTGTTTCCAATTCCCACAGCTCACCCTTCATGAGCCCTCTCAATACTCACAGTTCTCTCCTCCTTGACCTTCTGCTTGGGGAATGGAGACGGCTGTGATGCATTTGGTCGTGACATTGGCTCTGAATCAGTGGGGGGGACTTCTTTGGAGATGCACCTGTGGAAGAGGTGTGGAGCACCAATTTGAGGTTCTGCCTGCTACCCTCTGTACGGTGCAGCTGGCACCTGCAGCATAGAAGAGGGCCAGAGGAGTTTATGGAATATGGAAAATATAAGAGCATAAACTTTTGCTGCAGGTTGTGCTCTTCAAGTATCATCAGGGAATTAATGCTGCTCACTTCTACATGTCTACCACAGGTGTCTGCTTTTCCCACTTTTCCTATTCATCCTGTGTTCTTGCTGTTTCGTGATGGGTATGAAAAGTCAAATGATCCACACTTTCTGGCCAGATTTAAACAACAAAAGCATGAAAAACTCTGCCTTGGTCATGTTACTTGATGACAGGGCCTATGGCCGTAGCCTTGCTTGCCTTCCTCTCCTCAGTGAGCTCTACGTAAGGCAAACTTGTGCTCTAGTTTCTCTCACTGACTTCATCCCCTCTTGTTCCTTGGCCTGCACAGCTGTTTCCCTGCAGTCTCCTATTCTCTACTTCCTTTGTAGTTCAACCTATTTTTTACAGAGTACTGCTGCATTTCAGGTTGTCCTTAGCCTCATACTGAGCCAGACTGTGCTCTTGCTGAAAACCTCCTCCTTCCGAGGTAAGGTGTTTCTGCAGGGCCTTTCATATCATACTTTACCACAGGGATAGACAGCCTTCTTTAACCTTTTTTTGTGATGGTTACCAACAGGAAAACCAACATCCTTGACCACGTGTGAAAGTCTGCTTCTTTAAGTGTGTTTAGTTTGCCTTGCAGAGGGATTTACTCCCTGGTGGCTCATACCCCCATCAAAAGCTTGGCCATGGTGGGTAGTCCACTCTCTATTGTAGTGGAAGGCTCCATGTCTCCTCCCCACCTTAACTGCCAGAGAGGGGGTGTATCATCCTGGGGATATCCAACTAAACATATACTGAGTCAGTCAAGGGATTAGCATCTGTCAAGACTTTTGGTTGTCACAGTGAAGTCTGTGGTCTGAGGGTGACAGGATGCTTCATGTTAAGGAGGAAGTGTCCACACAGAGGCATGCAACAGGCATGCCCACAGGTACCCATCCTGCGCTACCCCCCCGGGCAACTGGGGTAAATGAACCAGGGGTTGGTCTAGGAATCTGATCCAGGTAGGGCCTATCCATGCAACCCCTCTGGATGAGGTCCCATCACCTCACAGATGCTGCCAGAGTCTGCTGAACCTCTCTCTCATTTTCTTTGCACACAGGAAGATGCAAAATCCCCTCCAACTGGGACCCCAAGCTGCAGTTTGCTCCTAGAAAGACCAGCTATGCCTTGAATGATGTGGTGCAGCTGAGCTGTGCTGAGGGCTACCAGCCATCAGTCCCTGCGCTCAAGTGCATTTCCAGCAGGAGCCAGACCTTGTGGAATGGGACTGCCACATGCAAGGGTAAGCATAGCCCCACACCACCAGGATCCCAATACCCTGGCCTGACATCAGACCCTCTGTCCTAGTTGCCCAAGAAAATTCCTTTCATCTCCCATGTGTGAATTTGCTCTGCTGCAACTCAGCCCCCTGCTCAGCCAAGCCAATTGCATCTGCACATTTTCCTGAGTGTAGAGACAGACCAATCTTGTGCTTGGAGGTGACTGTTCTTATGCACCTGCCAGTTTTCCTGATGTCCTTTGCTTTTCATGTGAACCCCCTCACCAGGCGCAGAGTAAGAAGACATGTGCCTTCTTGACGGCTGGGCTATATATGTATAAAGGCCTCCTTTCTGCCTTCAGAATTTCAGACTCCTCTCTCCTGGTCACTACAGCCAAGGCTGCCACTGAGACGCTTGCAGCCAGGCTTCAGGACAAAGCGAGTCCTGAGTAGTCAGTGCTCAGGTGGCCCTTGACATCCTGAGTGGTGGCAGTGGAGTGATGCCTGAGGGCAAGAGCAATGCCCCCCTCCAGGCACTACAGGCAGACTGTGCCTGTGTGTGGGGATGGCTACACGCAGAAATCCATGCATTCTCACTGTGGCATCCAGTGAGCAGGTATATGGGAGAACAGGGACATGTCTCTCCACACAAGAAGCCATCTCTTACAGGGAGTGTTTGTTCCAGGAAATTTCTTGCTGCAGCATATGAGAGGACTAAGAGTGTCTGCAAACAGACAGGCAAAACAGAGAAGTGGTCAGTCCTGCTTCATGCTCATAAGGAGAACCTTCTCCCACCAGGCTAGACTGATTGGTCATGTCATGACCAAGGAATGTGTCACTTTCCCCTTCTTCCTTTGAAACATGAACTCCATCATAGGTGACTCTTGACAGCCTTGATGTCCCACTACCCTAACTAATCCACATCTACTTTTGCCTCTGCCAGAAACATGCCAAAGGCCCCAGTGGGATCAAAAACTCCAGCTGACGCCCAACCACAAAAACTACCAAAAGAATGAAGAAGTCAAGCTGAGCTGCCCCCAGGGTCTCTTTCCAGATTTCTCCAATGTCAAATGTTCAGAGACTGCCCAGTCCACGCGTTATCCTGGATCTGTTAACCGATATATGTGGCTGGGGAAAACCAGCTCTGGTGGTTGGATTCGCATTCAGGAGCCTGTGAAGTGCAATGGTAAGTGGGTCAATGGGAGATGCCTCCTCTGGACACTGTGATCAACTTCTGTCCCCTTTTGTCCCTCTTTCAGCTTCTCTGGACCAGCTTTGAGAATTGCACGATTCCTTCCTTGGAGCCCCAGAGACCTGGGAGCTGCCAGATTCCCCTGGTCTTTCCTAGGAGGCCTTAAGGAAGCAGAGTGGGCCTCTTCATTACCTTAGCTCCAGCCTGGGGAGATGGTGTGGGAGGGCTCCTCTCCCATCATGTCCCAGAGCTCCCTCCCTCTCCATCATACTGTGCAAGGGAGGGGATATCACCCTCTCTTTGCCTTCCATGCTAGGCCAGTCTCCTGCCCTGCTAATGTTTATGCATCTTGTTGGTTCAGAGAAATGCTGGAAGCCCAGCTGGGATCCCAAGCTCCTGTTCTCTCCAGACAAGACATTCTACAGGTACAATGAAGTGGTGGTGGTGAGCTGCCCTGAGGGGCATTGGCCTCCTCCCATGGAGATCACTTGTGTCAAGCTAAATCCACGCCAGCAATATCCATCTCCTCGGCTCATCTGGCACATGCGGAATGGCACGGGCAACTTGCACCGTATTGAAGGAAATATGACCTGTGTGGGTAAGTGAGGGAGCAGTCAGGCCATATCCTGTCAGATCATGTAGTAGTTTGAAGCTGAAGTTTGACTGAATGGGCACAGTCCCCTCTAGCATCAGGAGTCAGACCAGAAAGCTGTACCTGTCCTTGTAGCACCTCATGATCTCAAAATGCTCCTGCTCCCCAAATTGGATACGTGACTGCCATCAGCCTCATGCTTCCCATTCTTCCCTCCTGGGTGGCGAGTGGGGCTCTCTGACTGTGGCATCCCTGCAAAGGCAGGAGGGAAGGGAAGGAGACGATCTCATTGTGATGTTTCCTTCACAGAACTTCTCCAGGTTGTCCCTGGGACCTTGGAAGTTTCTGCCACCAGCATCAAACTGAACTGGACCTGCAGGTTCCCTCATGCTTGCCAGCAAACATGGGCCATGTGCCGTCTGGCCTGGCCTGCTTCCCCTCCCTGTGAAGCTGAGGAGATCACAGGAGAGGAGATGCTCCGGGGAGAGAAGGGAACATTTACCTGTCCCCTTCTGCAGCCCTTCACTGTCTACAGTGTCACCATCTCCTTACCCCCCAGCACGGTCCTGTACACACGGCTGGTCAAGACAGAGGAAACAGGTATGAGCATGTATGAATGTCGTGTAAATGTTCTCTTCCCTCTGCAGCTCAGTCTCAGTCTTCCCTCTGCAGCTCAGTCTCAGCATCTGCCTTCTGCAGTGATGGTCCTGGTACCAGGGGCACTCAGAGCCAAGGGGCAGGGGTTGTGAAGGACCATAGAGCAGAGCACATGCCCTGCTCATAGTCATCTTCTGTCACATTACTGCTATTCCTGGAGCTGCAGTAGTCTTTTGGGAGAGCAAATCCTGCTTTAGGAGTCAATTCCGAGATATTGTCCTTGGCCAGGAGCTTCCTGCACCCTGCTCCAGGCTTAGACCCACTCCCCAGCAACATGAGCAGCTCTGTCCTTCTGTGATTTCAGTGCCAGACAAACCAGAGGATTTGGTTATGGATCACAACACCGGTTTGCTGAAGTGGAAGCCGCTGCCCTCCTGCAAAGGGGAGGTCCTTGGATACCAGGTACCAGGGTACCACGGGCTCACAGGGGCTCTCCTTCACCTCTCCAGGAATGTCCCACCAGGGCAGCTTTGAACATACAAACTGGGGGGTTCTGCTCCCCAGCAGCTCTCTGTCCTTCCTCCAGCTGAACATCACAGCCAGAAGAGCACATGATGGCAGCTTCCTTGAATCCGAGCGGCTGACGGTGAACGCATCTGTCACGCAGTACCTGCCACCTCATCAGAGACCCGGCAGCAAATACACAGTGGAAATCCAGGGCCTGACCGCAGCTGGTGCTGGGGATGCATCAGTCCTGGAATTTCAAACATACATTTCAGGTAACTCAACATACATCTTGGATAACTAAACCAAGAGGTGCAGTCCTGCTTCAACTGAGTGCATCTTCTGGCCCCTAGAGCCAATGCATTGCATCATCTCTGGTTTGTGAGAGCAGAGCTGGCCCAACTCTTCCACCTAATTCAGGCAAAAAGTAAGAGCACAGCAGACAGACAGGGGGAGCAGCTCAGCATCCTTTTGTATGAACCTAGCTGCAGAGCTAGGAAGTCATGCCTACAAGGCTTTTCGTTACATCTAGCATGCAACTTCAGCAGAAATAAACGGTGTTTCTTATGGCCCCTGAATAACACAAATCCCACCATAAAAAATGCCTCAATATATCAATATATGGGGGTATCTTGGGGCTCAATAGTGCTGAGGCTGCTGAGCCAGAAGAGCTGTGTATCCTGGCTGGATCCTGGGCTGAAAGAGCTTCCAGTTCCTCCAGTCCTCTATGGGAGGTGGGTCAACTCCCCCTGCTCTGGAGACCCTTTTCCTCTATGTTGACTGGAAGTCCTGAAGGCCCTTACCTCACTGCTTGCCCCTTGCATCATCCAGGATGGCAGATCACGTATAGTGTATGCACACACGTGCACACACCCAGCGCCAAGCCTGAGGGCCCTCCAGGACCCTTGCCCCAGGCTGTGACACTCATCCCCAGCTATGTGTTAGTTGCAGGACAAGCCCTGGCTCCATGGCCCTGGACTGCGGTCACACTGATTGCTGCACTCTCAGCGCTCGTCCTCCTGTGCGCAGGGATCCTGTGGTTTGTGCTGTCCAGGTGAGCGGCCAGGGGAGCCTGAGTCATCTCTCTGTTGTCTCCTTGTGCGTTGGGGGGCAGATGGGGCTGGTGAGGGGCCTCTCCCCTGCTGCTCCCACCCTCCGGGTCATGTGGATGCAGCCAAGTAGTCCTATTCTGTCTTGGCTGTAGGGCTCCAGCGTGGGAGTTATAAGCATCTTCATTAGGACTGGGGCAGGGGCCATGGGCACTGAGGGACCTTCTTCCTTGTGGTTCTTCCTGCAACTGCTGCTATTGTTTGAGGTGCTGTTGGGCAACTCCTCTGGAGTGGCCAAAAACAGTGGGATATAAAGCCCTCCATCCCTCTGCTAATGGGATTTTTAGCCATGCCATTCTTGCCCCTCTCAAGAATGCCTTTGTCTTCCCAGGAAAAAGAAGGCCTTGATCAGCCACGCCAAGGAGGATCTTTACACAGGTAGGAGCCAGATGATTCCCTGGGGCTACCTTCACAGAGATGGCTGCAGGGCCGAGGTGGGCAGCAGGTGGTCTCCAGGATGTCCTGACCCTTGGCAGAAACATCTGCCCATCCTCCTCCATCCCAGGGTAGTTGCAAGGAGCCTGGCTGGTACTGGCTGACCTACCAGAGCAGTGTGCCCTGTATTTGCCCTGTGACTTTCCCCTCCCTGCCAAGAGCTCCTGCCGAGTTTTCTTCCTGCTGGGGTCCTTAATAGCGTCAGAGAGACCTGTTATCTCCTGGTCATGTTTGCCCTACTTAGGGAAGCAGCACCTCTGCACGGGCCTGCATGTGCCTGTGACACAGGCTGTGTCAGCTGCCAGGGCTTCTGCCTGCCTGGGTTTGCCGTGTTCCTTCTCCTCCCATTCCTCAAGCTGTTCTGTCCCAACAGAGCTCCAGCCCTATGAAAACTTGGACTCTTACTCTGTGATCAAGAAATGTCCTCTGGCAGATAATAATGCAGGTAGGACCCAGGGTGCCCTAGAGTGCCAGGTGTGTCTCCCCACATACCTGCAGGAGAAGGTGAAGAGGGGTCCTGCCTTGGCATGCCCTGTGTTTGCTCCAGCTGTCTGGTCCTGTGGACATCCAGATGACCGTCCCTGCTGGGCCCTAGGCTGCAGCTGAGGAGGGCTGTGGGCACATCTCCCCAGCCTAGTACAGCGGCAGAGACAAGCCAAGAGGAGTGCCCAAAGGCGAGACTTGTCCCCTGCCCTTTGCAGGGCCCAGGGCTGAGGGCAGGACATGAGGGGCTGACTCACCCATAGGATGGGGAAAGCTCTGCTGGGAGGGATCACAGGAGAGGCAGGGTGCAGGGACTGGCTGAGGGCACATGGCAGCCTCTGCCCTGGTCTCTGCAGGTAAGCACGATGAGGCTCAAGAGCTGTCACTCCATCTCTATCCTCGGCCAGAGGAGATGGGAAGAACAGAGCAGCATCAGAAAAGATGAGGAAGATGATGCCAGCTCAGTGCTCGTGGCAGCTGTCTCCCCAGACCCTGCTGTGACTGCGGTCAGTTCTGGAGCATCATCCGGCAGAGGACTGAGCTGTTTCTTTCAGGGCACAAAGCAGCTTCTTCAAAGCTCTTACCAGGCTCCAGAACACTCTCTCGCAGAACAAGAGCAGCTCAAGGCCTGGGATGAACTGCTTCTGTCAGCAAAGATGTATGCTGAACGTCCTTCACTGTGATTAGGCCACGTGATTGGCCTTGGAGACCTAAGCATCTCCTTCCCATGGGCGCCTGTTGCTGTAACCCTCCTGCTTCAGTGGATGGATGGCTCTGGATGGATATGTGGCAGAGAGGGAAGGAAGAAGCTCAGCCCAACATGGCAGCCGCTGGATGAGGGTGGATGAACAGGGTTGGGATAATGGGAAAACTGAGAGTTGGCATATGCTGCTGCCTCTGGCTGGATTCCCACCTTCTCTGCCAGCTGCACATGGTGATGTCCAGCCCAACTCACATTTATGCTTACGGTTGGCCTCATGGTGCTGGCCTTGTGACTCTGCCCATTGTGTTCTTACAATCAATAAACGTCGTGATTTGGAGGGAGCCACATGCCCTGCTACAGTTCCTCCTGATCCCCTCTGTGGGCCACTTCTCCTATGGAAGCTGGGCTAATCCCATCTGGAGGAGGGAGACCGGGAGCAGGGCTGCCGTGACCCTCTGAGCCTGACAGCCTGTGCTATGGGCAAAGCTGGGGGTCCTGGGTCCCCTTAGCCCCTCTGCTGTCCCATGTCTCATCACCCCTCCTCCCTGTCCTTGCACTCTTTCCCGGTGTTGTGTGCATATGCATCAGTGTCATCTCTCCCGCAGGGATCTTTTAGGCTAATGACTGACCTTCTCCTGCCTCTCTTTTCTTTTTCTGGGCATTTTCTGGCTCCAGTCTGGTTCTTCATCTTTTCTATATGGCGATTATTTGTTCTTTGTCTTCCTGCTAGCTGGTTGTCTATGTGAAATGACTCAAACAGTGCTCTACAGTGATCACTGCAGGCCATTCCTTCACTCCTGTTCTGGAGCTTCCTTTTGTGCTTTATCCATGAGAATCAGCTTTTGCAGTACCAAATATTGGCGTCTCCCTCAGGATTTTGGTCCTATCGTGCACCAGTCCTGTGCCAGATGTTGTCCACAGCTGCTTCTGCACTGTATGGTCAAGTTTGTTCTGTAGTCACAGTTTTGGGAACTGATGGGCATGGCCTCTCTGAACATGTGAAGTTGTCCTATGTGGAAAGCAGAGGACAGTCTGGTTGGAATAACTTTCCTGGAGCTTATAGGAGTTTTTTTTTTCCAAAGAGAGGAGCAAGGAGGCTCAAAAACAGTGTTCACTGTAAGTCCACTGACTAGAGGAAGGCTGAGAAAGACTTGGAACATTTCTGAACAGGATTAAATGATGTCACTTAGGTCAGCTGAGGAACAGATTGGACTAGAGCGGGCCCCTCAGGAGATCTCAGAAGCCTGACACCTTGCATATGATGCCTTCATCCCTTCAAGGAGGGAAGGAGGCGGCTCTGAAGAACACAGAAATTCCTGCTCTGACTAGGAAATCTCTGGAGCCAGATCCCATGGTTGTTTGATTTTTGTGCATGCACCTCTTGCACACAGCTACACAAATGCAAGTGTGTGGTCTCTCACTGGTTAGTCTTCTATTACATTTTACCAACCTCCTTTACTCCTCATCTAACTGCAATCTATACAGTTAACTGCAATCTATATAGGTGAATGATTCTTTGTTGTTTTTGTTGCTTTGATGTTTTGTCTAATTGTAATTTCTCTGAGAAAGCATAAAAAAGGAAGGGGGGAAAAAAGCAATTTTGAGGGGAGGATTCAGTCTTTCTGCTGCCAGAGTGTGGAGACACAGTCGTTTGAAGAAGACTTGCGGTGACAGCCATCCCTGTTTGGTGAAATATTGTCAGGCAGCAAGGTGACTTAGGCATGCTGCAAACAGGAAACCCTGGAGGTTTCAGCACAACATCCTCACGTAATTGTTTTGCACAAAAAGATACAGCTTACAGTTTACAACATGATGTGGGTTTCAGAGGCAACTTCATGGCATGGCAGCTCTTCGCTCTTCCTCAAAGTTAACCCAAGAACCATTAGCAGGGAGACAGATTGTTCCCTGGGTATATGGCCCTGGTAGTGGGAAGAAATCCCTACCATGGGGATGGTAGGGATTCCCCAAGCAAGAGGAATGTGAGTAGTGGATAGTTTGGTAGCTGTAGGATTACTTCAGGTGCTCAGCAGGCTCTAGAGATTGAATAATGAGTTCACCTGGAGCCAGAGAAGAGGGTTCCCAGGCTGAGAAGGGAAAGGAGGCAGCAAAAGGTGGAGCTGTGGGAGAGAAAGAGCACAAATGCTTGTAATATGGGGCAGGGGGAGAAGAAAAAGAGAGGAGGAACTGGAGATCTTTGTGTAGTTGCAGGGCTATGATCTTGTTGAGATCACAGAGATGTGATAGCTCTCTGGCCTGGAATGCTGCAATGAATGGATTCAGACTCTGTAGGAAGGACAGGCCAGGAAGATGAGGAAGAGGAGTTGCCCTTTATGTGATAGAGCAGGTGGAATGCATGGACATCTGCATGGGAGTGGACGATGGACTGACAGAGACTTTATGGGACAAGGTTAAGGGGCAGACTAACATGGGTGATCCTCTTGCAGGTATGTGCTGTGGCCTCCTGATTTAGAAGTAGATGAGGGCTTCTGCAGGCAGCTGGAAGAAGCCTCATGTTTGCAGGCTTTGCTCTTCTTGGGAGACTTTAACCATGCCCACATCTTCTGGAGGGAGCACTGAACAGGAAACGGCCAATACACGAGGTTCTTGTAGAGCATTAATGACAACTTGCTTGACAACTTGGAAATGGAAATGTGAGCAGGGTTTCTTAAGTGCTCTCTAGTTACAAGGCAGGTTTGGGAGGCAATGGTGATTCTAGTGGTGAGATCCTCCTGGTGAGAGCCAGTGCCTGGATGTCCATGGCACACACGCTGTAAAAGGCAGCAGCTCTCTCACCAGTGGGAGGTTCCATCTCCAAAGAGGAAGACTCTTGCAACGCATGCAATTTCCCCACATAGTTGTTTCCTTCCTGTGGTTGTACTCTCTTGCTTTTAGTTGCATGAGCTGACAGGCAGCAAGCAGTGCTGAGATTTCAGTGCTGCCCTGGGATTAACATGGTCTTGCAATGGCTGTTTCTGGCATTTCTTCTGATCCTTGCACCTCTGAGGGCTGTACAGGGAGCGGAAGAGTCGGGTCCTAAAGTCCAAGGAGTGCCTCAGGAAACAGGTAAGAGTTTCTCATTCTCTAAGATGTTTGGCTGCTCCCCTTCTTGTAAGTTGGCAGTGCATCTTTACCACGTTCAGCATGCAGGAGCTGGATCTGAGTGGACTGGAGCTTTGCCTGTATTAGGGTCCAAGGCACTTGCACCTCAGCCAGACTGTGGTGACATGAAGCTGCATTTGGAGATGAAGGGCAACAAACCTTGGTGTGCAGAAAAAGTCCTTAAGAACATGGAGCAGCAACATTCCTCTGGGAAGGGTCACTGTCCCTGAGAGAAGGAAGCAGTTGGACCTCTTTGCATGGTGGGCAGGTGAAGGCTGAGTGTGTAGCCATCAGAGTAACACCCCTGTTTCAGGAGACCTGGTTGTTGGTGCTCAGGCTGTTTCAAGCATATGAGATGGAGCCCAGCTGGATACCTGAGCTCCTGTGTCACCAGGGATACCTGTTTTTTCCAGGGAGAGTTATGTGGATAGGAGCTAGGGTGACTAGGAGTTGTGCTGGGCTGAATGAGAAAGATGGATGAGGCCTCACAGACAGGGCTAGTCACATCCAGCACTGAAAATCCATCACAGAGAAGGTAACAGCCCTGCTCATTGCTATGCAGTGACAGAATCCAGAAGGATGCTGCAATCCCTTCAACCTTAACATATTAAACTTCAGCAAATGTGCTCTGGGACACTGGTACTGTCCTTGCTGGGAGCAGAGCAAAAAAGAACAGTCTGTCGCTTTTCTGAGCTAGATGTGCCTGGGTATGGGGTGGACCGTATGCCTCTACAGCAGAGGAAGTGCATGGGCAGTGACGTGTTTCTAGGGCATATCTGCTGCTTGCGGTTCTCAGCCGGGCAGCCCTTGTCTTCTGTAACCAGGTCTGACCAAAAACAAAACCCTCTCCAAATCGACTTTTGGTTTACAGACGAGGTCTGTGCCTCTTTGTGGCTGCTCAGTAAATGAAATAATACCTGTCAGCCATTTGCCAGGTCCAATTAGGATCAGGATATTCACACTAGATGTGCTCTGAGAAGCCTTGCAGAGTCTGGAATGGGAAGTGCTCATTTTGCATGTGTGAGCATCACTGCCTGCAGGAAGCCTCCTGACAAAACCTGCCCTTGCAGCACTTGGCATGCTGCGTGAGGACTTGCTGTGGATCTACTCTGTACCTGTGCCCTCCTCAGCCCAGGAGAAAGGAGAGCAAGGATGTGTGGAGGAGGAGGAGGAGAGGGGACAAGGGACAGGCTGGTGTGCGAGGAAAGGGGCAGAGGCCACGGTGAAGCAGAGGACCTGAACGGACAAGGCCTCCTGTCCCGGGTGCATGGGGGTGTGGGCAGGAAGGAAGCAGCAGAATCACAGGGTGAGTCAGTAAATGGGCAGCAGCAGATCTGTGTTATCTCTGTGGAGACGAGTGGCAAAGCATGTGGGCAGGGAACACCACCCACACCTTCAGGAGTGCGGACGAGTTGTGGCTGGAGAGAGGTGCAGCCCAACAGGGGTGGCTGTGCCCTGTGGTCCTGAGGGGCAGGCTGACATGGGGGCCAGTGGCTATGGGGAGACAGCAGCCTGTGCTGGGTGGGTGTCATGTCAGAATGAGGGGAAACAGGGCACCTCCTCTTGCCACTGTGATTCTCCCTGGATTCTCTTTACTGTGGGATGTGGTGGACGGCCAAGGGTGTCCAAGCACACAAAGGCAGAGCACAGAAGGTCAAGGATGAGAGGTCGGTCCTGCTTCAGGTGCACAAGGAGAGCTACCTCCCAGCAGGCCAGCCTGAAATATCTTGTCATGATGGTAGTCTCCATCATGAGTGACTCTTGACAACCTTGTTTTCTCCCCTGCTCCACTTGGTCATCCTGCAGCGCTCACCAACATTCACCCTCTTTTGATTCTCCCAGGAATGTGCCAAAGACCCCGATGGGATCAAAGTCTCCAGCTGACACCAGACCAAAGCAATTACAGGCAGAATGAGGAGGTGATGCTGAGCTGCCCTCAGGGTCTGCACCCATCCTTCACTGAGGTCAAATGTGCTAGTGAGGTCAAGTCAATCAGTCATGGGAAACCTGTATACGGAGAAGTCTGGATGAGGAGGAATGGCACAGCAGGCTGGATCCGCCTTCAGTCTGATGTAGAGTGCACTGGTAAGAGAGGTTTCAGGAGCTTTCCCAAGTGCTCCTCTTTGTCCTTCCTCAGGAGGAAAATGCAGCCTGTGTGTGCACACAAAGCCCCATGCGCCCTGCCAGGCTAGGGAAACAGTGGGTGCTGCTGAAGGCCGTTCTGATGCAGCCCTAATCCTCCCCTGTCCTGCTCCACGGCTGCCCATGTGCACCCCAAGGTGGGAAGTGGCTGGTGTCCACACTTGTCCCTGAGATACCTGCTAGGAAGGGGCTGAGCGAGCATGTCCATGA
Source organism: Rhynchotus rufescens (assembly GCA_032273925.1). Taxonomy (NCBI): domain Eukaryota; kingdom Metazoa; phylum Chordata; class Aves; order Tinamiformes; family Tinamidae; genus Rhynchotus; species Rhynchotus rufescens. The sequence continues at coordinate 7,352 of JAVCKT010097234.1, read as the reverse complement.
CATGGTGCTGGGCATGCAGGACTGCAGCTTTCACTTCTTGTGTGTGCAGGAGTCTTGTGGTGATGGCCTGTGGGTGACATGGGGCTCCTTGAGGGCTTCCTTGAGGAAGTGTGGGAATGTGGGCTGGAGAGGAAAGGAGTGATACTCCTGTGACAGTCTGATATATGAGCAGGGATCAGGGGGAGAATCTTTGGGCCTGGCCCAAGTTTCCAAGATGTCCTTCCTTGTCCCTTCAGCCCTGTGTTGGGCACTTCCAACACGATCAGTCTTGGCAATAGAAGATTTGAGGCACCTGAATTGTTGGACAGTGTCCTCCTCCATGGTGCCCAGAATCCCTAGAACTCCATGCTTTTCCTGGCCTTTCCCAGGAGGCCAAGGGAAGCAGTGTTGTTCTTTTTTTGCTCTTTTTTTTATCACTGGTGGCCAGCGATAGGACAAGGAGTAATGGCCATAAGCTGAATCACAAGAAGTTCCATCTCCAGGTGAGGAGGAACTTCTTTACTGTGAGAGTGACAGAGCAGTGGAACAGGCTGCTCAGTGAGGCTGTGGAGTCTCCTTCTCTGGAGGTCTTCAAAACCCTCCTGGATGCCACCCTGTGCCACATGCTCGAGGTGTCCCTGACTCAGTGGGAAAGTTGGTCTAGATGATCTCTAGAGGTCCCTTCCAACCACAAACCACTGTGATTCCTCTCAACCCCTCTCTGGATATGCTGCAGACAGAGCTCCTCTGTTCTGTGTCCCAGAGCTCCATCCTTCATCACACACAGCCAGGGCACAGGAACAAACCCCTTCCATGCACAACATGGAAAGGGTAGTTTTCTCACTGCCAGATCAATTTGGCTGTGGAAATGTTTGGATCCACAAACACAGAGTGGGAATAGGTTCTGTGAGCAACAACAGTTAGCACATGCATCCATCCATCATGCCGTGCCTGTCTTCCTAGCACCTCACGATCCCAAAATGTTCCTCCTCTCCAACACAGACACATGATTGCCATCAGCCTCATGCTTCCTCTTCTTCCCTGCTGGGTGGCGAGTGGGGCTCTCTGACTGTAGCATCCCTGCAAAGGCAGGAGGGAAGGGAAGGAGATGATCTCATTGTGATGTTTCCTTCACAGACCTTCTCCGGGTAGTCCCTGGGACCTTGGAAGTTTCTGCCACCAGCATCAAACTGAACTGGACCTGCAGGTTCCCTCGTGCCTGTGAGCGTATGCAGGCCATGTGCCGTCTGGCCTGGCCCCCCCTCCCTCCCTGTGAAGCTGAGGAGATCACCGGAGAGGAGATGCTATGGGGAGAGAAGGGAACATTTACCTGTCCCCTTCTGCAGCCCTTCACTTTCTACAGCCTCACCATCTCCTTACCCCCCAGTACAGTCCTATTCGCATGGCCGTTCCAGACGAAGGAAACCGGTATGTGTCCATGGGCAAGTGGAACATGGACAGGGCAGGGGGGATGGGACCTACTAAATGCATCTTTCCCTCTGCAGCTCAACACAGGCATCTACATCCTGCAGGGATGGTCCTGGGATTGGGGCTTGCCAGCATCTGGGAGAGGGGCTTTGCAGGGCACTAGAGCAGGGCACATGCCCTCCTCACCCACCCCAGCACCCTGCTGCTGCAGCAGGACGGACAGGTGCCCTTTTGGGTGCAAAAGCCTGCACGAGCTGTTGGTTGAACGCTGTCCTGGGCCAGGAGCTGCCTGCACTTTGCTCCACGCTCAGCCCCATGTCCCAGCCCCACGCGTGACCGTGTCCTCCCTTGCTTCTAGTGCCGGACAAACCACAGAATGTGTCCCTGGATGCCAGCACCGGGTTGCTCAGCTGGAGCGCGCTGCCCCCCTGCAAAGGGGAGATCCTTGCATACCAGGTACCGGGGTACCATGGCTTGGGAGGGAAGGGGAGCGAAAGCTGAGATGAGCACCTGCCTCCATTGCCTCCAGTGCTGTGCAGGGGCACTGCAGCCTCCCACAGGCACCAGCGTTTCCTGCTCAGCCTCTGCTCCTGCTGCTCCAGTGCTGCCTGGAGAAGCCTGGGTGCTCCCGGCCCCTTGGGCTTCCTCAGGGCTCTGCAGAGCCTGGTGCCTGGGAGGCTTTGCAGACTGGTGTGCAGAGCACCCCGTGCGCTCACTGCCTGCCGCGAGGGCACTGGCATAGAAACCTCTTTGTCCAGTTCTGAGAGGCACAGAGAGAGCAGAGCTCCCGGTTGCTGCACTGCTGGCTCCCTTTGGCACAGGCGGCTCCTCTCGGCTCCTCTGAAATGCCCTGTTTCTCTCAGAGGGGTGCACAGTTCCTTGGAGTTGCCCTCTGAGCGTGGCAGCGGCTCCGAGCTGCCCCCCTCCAGCTCCCTCTCGTCCCGCAGCTGAGCATCACGGCCAGGGACGCTCGTGAGAGCGGCTTCCTGGAGATCGAGCGGCTGCGGCTGGAGGGCTCCGTCACCGAGTACGCGCTGCCGCAGCACCGACCTGGGCGCACCTACGTGGTGACGGTGCAGGGCGTCACGGCTGCTGGAGCCGGGCCTGTGTCCCGCCGGGAATTCCGCAGCTCGGGTAAGGCATGTGCGGGGGTCCCCCTGCGGAGGCCCTGCAGCGCGGCCGGTTGCAGTGTGCAGCGGGGTCCTGGGCTCCTGCCGCCCGCCGCCGAGCCCCGGATGCACCGTCCGTTGTGGCCGGGCAGCTGCAGGAGCAGGCAGGGCCCGGCGCCGGCCCCGTCGCACGGAGCGGCCGCGTGGTCTCGGCTGCAGCTGCTGGGGCGGCCCTGCCGCCCGCGCTGCCCATGGGCCGCTGCCCGCACCACGCGGGGCCCCTCCGTGCCCCTCTGCCTGCTCAGCCCTCGGCTCCTCTTCAGACCCCTCCGCTGCCCTCAACGGCAGCTCCAGCGGCACTCATGGCATCTCCCCGTCACAAGGGACGGCCGTGCTCCCGCTGCGCCCCATCGCGCCGCCCCACGCGGCACAGAGGTGAGCGCAGCCCCGTGCAACTCGGCTGCTCCCGCTCCCGGCCAGCCTTTCCCCACGGCAGCTCCCCCTGCGCCCTCCGCTGCCCGCGCGCCCGGCCACACTGACCACCCTGCCTCGCAGCGAGCACCAGCTCGTCGTTGCCCAGGGCCAGGAGCCCTCCGCGCTGGCCGGCGTCTGCTCCGCGGAGCTGCAGCCCTTCAACGCCAGCCGGCAGCCGCGCGCGTACGTGGCCGCGGTGCTCAACCTCACGGCTCCCACCGACTTCGTGCTGGGCGACGGCTCGCGCCGCCACGGCTACTACAACGCTCCCCTGCAGCCCGACGGCAACTACACGGTCCTGCTGCGCCTCGTGCGCCGCGGGCAGCAGGTAGCGCCTCACGCCAGGCCGGGCGCCCGGCGGCGCCCGCGGCCGCTCCGGCCCCGCGGCAGCTCTTGGCTCCCCGAGCAGGGGCCTGGGCCGCGGTGGCCTCAGCTCTCCCCCGTCTCCTGCAACAGGCGGAGAAGTTCACCTGTGTTGGCTACAGCGTCTCTGCTGGTAAGAGGGCTCCTCTCTTCTGCTCTGGGCTGCGCTCAGCCCCGTACCCTGTGCCTTAGGCTCCCTCCTGCATCCTGCCTTTTCCCAGCCTGGCCGCTTCCCTGGGAGAGCGTTTGGCCAAGCGCAGGGACAGTGGGAGGTCTTGGTGAGAAGGATGGACAAAAACTTTAATTTCTCTTACGTGTGTGTATTTTTCCATTCCCAATAATGGAGGGAAGGTTTTAGGTCTTTCATGTCTTTCATGGGGTACCATCCTTGGATCTGGTGGACTTGTTGACTGGGGTGGTTTCTTCCTGACCTTTCAAATACCCAGAGGAAAGAGCCAGATAGGAGGAGGTGCCAACAGAGCATGTGGAGGGAGACACAGAGCTTCATTGTTTGCTGGCTCCCTGCAAGGCAGGGCATGACTAGGCCCCACTGCCCATCCCTGCGTGGCAGAGCCCAGACACGTGTGCACACACGTGCTCACAGCCCATGCATATGTCAGGGGCCCTAGGCCGTGACACGCACCCGTCTCTGCTAGGTGCAGGGAAAGCCTCGTGGTCTTGGACTGCCATTACGGTGATTCTTGTGCTCGTGGCGTTGGCCTTCCTGTTTGCAGGGATCCTGTGGTTTGCACTGTCCAGGTGAGTGCCTGGGAACCTGGGACACCTCTCTGTCACCGCCTTGTGTGTTGGGGGGAAGCTGGGCTGGTGAGGGGCCTCTCCCCTGCTGCTCCCAGCCTCTGACTGATCCACCATAAGCACTGAGGGACCCTTTTCCTTGTGGTTCTTCCTGCAACTGCTGCTATCACTTGCGGTGTTGGTGGGCAGCTCTTCCTTCCTTTTGTGGGAGGCCAAGAGCAGCATACTCTTATATAGAGAGTATAGCCCTCCATAAAGCCCTCCTCATAAAGCCCTCCATCTGTCTGCTCCTGGGGTCAGTATGGTATGGCCCTGGGCCATGCCAGCCTTGCTGTTCTCAGGATTGCCTTTGTCTTCCCAGGAGAAAGAAGGCCTTGATCAGCCAAGCCAAGGAGAGCAAATAGAAAGGTAGGAAAAATGCACCTCCTTGAGGTCACCTTCACAGAGATGGCTGCTGTGCTGAGGTGGACAGCAGGTGGTCTCCAGAATGTCCTGACCCCAGGCAGAAACATCTTCACATCCTTTTCCATCCTGAGAGAAACATGCCCCTTGTTTACCGCAGCTCTCCTGTCCTCTGAATGGGCAAGATGACTCTCCTTGCTCTTGCTGGGCCCCAGATCTCCAGGCTCAGCTCCCCAGCCCGAAGTAGTGCCAGGGACAAGCGATGAGGAGTGCCCAAAGGACTTGTCTTTTGTTCTTTGGAGGGACCCAGGGCTGTGGGCTGGACCTGTGTGGTGGGAAAGCTCTGTTGGAAGGGATTGCAGGAGAGACAGGCCCCAGGGCCTTGCTGCTCTGACGTGTCCAAGTCTGGGGACACCCAGTCTGCCTCTGTGGAGACCTGTAAATGGGCACAACTTGGAGATAAGGTTGGCACCGGGCACTGCCCCGCACTGCAGCTTTGGACACTCACCTGTTCTCAGTGCTGTACTGGTGGGACCTCTGCATGCTGTGTGAAGGGCCCTCAACAGCTTCTGCTTCAGGAGCCAACCCTCTGTTCTCTGCCGAGGGCGTCAGGAGACAGGCAAAGCAGTGAGGAAATGGAGAAGAGGATGCCCTCTGCTTGGTGCTGATGGCAGCCGGCTCCCCAGGCCATCTTGTGACAGTGACCAGCCTTGGGAGCCCTCATCTAGTTCAGCAGAGCAAGAGGAAAACAGAAGGCCAAGGAAAGGCTGTGTTTTCTGTTCCCTGAACCCTCTACTTTGTCCCGTCCTTCCCTTACTGATGTAACACCTCACTTTTTTGCTCTTCTGGAAGCAGGAACTAGAAATAAGGCTTCCTAGCCCTTGAATTGTATGGTCTCAGGTTGAGGAGGGGCTTGTGCTGCTGCCTCCAGCTGATCTCCCACCCCCTCTCCCTGCTGCATTTGTTAATGTCCATCCCCATCCATGTCTCTGCTCAAAGTTGGACCTTGTCATTCTGCCTGCTGTGCCCAGAAAACAAATAAACATTTGTGGTTTGGAGGGGGCTGTCAGTCCTGCTACAATACCTGTCTGCTCCTTTCACTACCCATCTGGGGTCACATCTCCTACGGGAAGCTGAGGATCTTGGGGAAGGGAGGCTGGGAGCAAGGACTGCCGAAACCCACTGTGCTAAACAGCTTTCACGGGTGTTGGTAGGGGGTGTGTGGTAGGAATCAGGTGGGTGCATGCACACCTTGGGCAAGACTGTGGTCTGTACCTGTGCTGGGAGCAGAACGGTGCAGCCTGCCTACTCTTGTCTGGATCATGTCTGGAAGAACAGCAAAGACAAGAGCTCTGCACCACCATGGCCAGCAAAAAGTCTTTACTCAAAAGACACAGAATAGAGTCAGGAGTGGATCTGAGGAGTGGATCTGAGATCCCTTTCCCTTTAGTCAACTCTGTCAGAAATACTTTTCAAAGTACAGCAGTCCCTTCTGGGAGCCAAACTGCCATAGGATCAATAGCATCCTGGCTTGCATCGGGAACAGTGTAGTCAGCAGGACTAGGGACAAGATTGCCCTGTGCTTTGCACTGGTGAGGCTGTACTTCAAATATTGTGCTCTGTTTGGATCTCTCACTACAAGAAAGACATCAAGGGAAGCACCTCATGCCCAAAGAAGGAGAATAAAGCTGGTGAAGGGGCTGGATCGCAGATCTTATGAGGAGCGGCTGAGGGAGCTGGGGTCATTTAGTGTGGAGAAGAGGAGGCTCAGAGGAGAACTTATTGCTCTCTACAACTACCTGAAAGGAGGTGGCAGTGAGGCAAGGGTCAATCTCTTCTCCAGAATAAATACAAGAGGAAATGGGCTTAAGATTTGTCAGGGGAGATTCAGGTTAAATATTAGGAAAAAATTCTACACGGAAAGAGTGGTGAAGCATTGAAACAGGCTGCCCGTGGAAGCAGTGGAGTCACTTTCCCTCGCAGTGCTCAAGAAACATGTAGATGAGACGCTATGGGACATGGTTTAACAGGCAGGGTGGTGATGGGTTAACGGTTGGACTTGATGATCTTGAAGGTCTTTTCCAACCATAATGATTCTATGATTCTAAAGGCACCCAAACTTAGATGCTAAGTTAGAGAGACCACTGTAGTAGAGACAGATAAACTGGTGAGGGAGCCTCCCCAGAGCTAGTAAAACTATAGCACCTGGGACAATCAACGCAGCACTTGAGGATTTTGGACTAGGAGAGTCTTACAAGACTGTTTTTTCCTTCCCCTAGCTCTTCCTGGCCTTAGGCTTTCTGCTTATCCCAGTGCAGGACAGTGAGACCGGGCTCCTGAACCCTGTGGATATGACAGATCGTTTGATGAATTGGTGGAATAATCTTGTATTAGTGGAGCTACTTCTTTTCCCATACAGCTGCCTAAAGGGAAAGGGGACCCAGGGCAACTTGTTCTTTCCATCCCAGGCATAAACAGGTCAAATCTCAGAGTCTCCTCTCCAGCCTGCACATCCAGGTTGCAAGTACAAGTAAGTTCCATCCAAACTCTGGGCAAAGGGCAGGGTTCCAGCTTCAAAGTCTGATCAGTGACAACACAACTTGGACGCAGTCCAATCTGCCTTGTCCAGCTGCAGATGATACAGGAGTAAAGTTTCTTGACGCTGTGTACACCCATCCTATCTCCTCTGGTTTCCAGAGTCACTGGCAGAGAGGTGGAGTCCTGGCCAGAGACGAGAGGTGGCCATGTCTCTACTTGAAGTTTCCATAGGTTTCAAATGAATTCAAGTAAACGAGAGCCAGTTCGTAGCAAAACTGATACTGTTCCTGTGGAGAGGACACA
>JAVCKT010097233.1:0-11945 GCA_032273925.1 Rhynchotus rufescens | reverse complement strand
CCCCCCCCCCCCCCCCCCCCCCCCCCCCCCCCCCCCCCCCCCAAGGCAGTCTCTGACCATTGTCTCTACGTGGCCTAGCCCAAATATAAATAATTAAGGACTAAATTAGTAAAGCAAGAATTAAAACAAGACAAACAGTATTTTTTAATCTTTTCTAGTATCCACCTCCATTATATCCCACACTCTAAAAAACATTATATTTTCAGAGATTAATGCCCTTTGGCAGTTTCCCACCCACGGGAATCATTCCTTACATTTTTAGCGTTTTCAGCAAACGGCTTGTGGAGTTTCTGCTTCTTCTTGATGAAGAGGCCTACTACTAGATTACTGTCTTTTAGATTTGTTGTAATGAGTTGCCTGCGTGCTGCAAACTATGAAAATCTAAAAAATTCTGTCACTCTCAGGGGAACTAGACCATCCATTGCAGAAGAGAGAGGTCAATGCTGCATTTTTCTCAGCTGACCACATATTTATATTCTACCACCAGAAGAAAAGTTGCTAGGAATATAATAATAATTAAAAAACACATACCCACTAAATCAATGGTAATGGAAAAATTAGCAGCAATGGGTGTGGTAGCATGTAAAGTTGATAGGTGTTCCTCAATTCTGAGAACCACTGCAAGGGTTATGTTCTGAAAACTGAGGTGAAATACAATTTAAAAATGAAACAAAATGAGAAGAAGAAAATGAGCCACCATTATGCAGTCCTGTGAACACACTGTGCATCTCCTCTAAGTGCCTGGTTCCTCTTCTTGACACAGCAAGAGATTTCAAAATATACATTGCAAAGTTATTTATATGCTCAAGTTCCCTGGGCATTGACTCAATCACATACTTGAAATGCAAGATGAATAGCAGTACTGGATCAGTATCTAAAACTAATAACAGATATTCAACAGCTAAGAGTAGAGTTCCTAATGCTTGGGAAAATCAGTCACACGCTTTGAAATTTCATGAAATATATGGAAATAATATTGTTTATTTGTCAATTTGTCAATGTTTGCAGAAAATAAACTGCATTCACTGTAAGTTTTCTTTACAAACTGAAGCAAAGGCATCTATAATAACTTACATATTTTTAAACAATGAGAAATGAATTGGTTTAAGTTAACTTGAGTTAACTTGAGTTAACTTACGTTTTAACTTGAGTCTAAAATACTTTGCATAAACTTGTTTTCCTTAGTTTCTCCCTTAACAGCATGGTTAAATAAAGCTTTTTCATACATTACAGCAAGAAGTACCCTCACAACACTTTTCAACCCACAGAAAAGTGAAAACCTTATAGCCCAGTTACACATAACTAAGCTAATCTTAATTCAAGTCTGTTCAAGATATTCTGTTCCCAGAGTATACAGATATAAATGATTAACTTCCACATACAAATAGAGTGTTGTAAGCTATTCTAAGGCAAATGACCTTTATTGCACAGAATCAGTGACCATGACTTCAGCTAGGAAGAAAACACTGGCCTTCTGCTTTCATGAAACAAAGATGATTGTTTCATACTTTCCCAAGACGTTTCTTAATGAAGTAACCCACTAATTTCTGTGGTCTTTGTTGATATTCCACAAGTACATCATGTGAGCTACTGATCTGATCTCCTTTGAGTCGATCCAGGAGAGTGACACACACCACCGCAGCTAGAAAGGAAAAGACAGGATTTATTAGGAATAACATTTTAGTACTCTCACAATCCAGAAGCACAAACCTCAACAAACAGACAGGATATTACCACATATGAGAGACAGAGAAAGGGAAAGAAATTGAGAAAAAAAAATGGTGCACAGCAGCAGTAGATGGTACTAGAAAGTTACAAGTAGTTTAACAGAAATGACAAAGTCATCAACAAAGCAAGTGCTCTCAGGTATGAGCAGACATTCCTCATTATGTCATCAATTCTCATCTTTTTTTTTTCCTGAATAGGAATTATATTTCACAAGTATCCCAGTCCTAACTGGAAGCAACTGATTATAGACACTGTAATGTCAGACATAGTTACAGGTCTCTGCGATATACCTGAGCCCTAACAAACCTCTATGTTGACCCTGAATGACAGAGTTCACAACAAATGAGCTGCTTTGTCACTCACAGAGACTAAGCAGAGAAGGTAAGTGAAGAACTCTTAGACCATCTCAGGTTAATCATTGGCCATTCATATAGTCAAAGCCCCAAAGCTAAAATCTTTCCTTTCACTCAAACTGAGCTCTTACCCTTTTGTTTCATATCTCAAGCATCTGGTGACAGTTTGCAGAGTGTATAATATGTTCATATACGTGTATATATATATATATATATATATATAAAATAATACTTGCTGAGTAATATATTGCAGACCTACAATGTGTAGACAGCAAAATACAGCATGGTTCCTAAGGACAGAGTGATATCATGGGATGAGTCTTTAATTACTCTCAGTCAAGTCAGTAGGAACCTAGGGTGTTTCATGTTTCTCAGACTGCCCTAATATTCCAAACATTTTTCACTGAACATCTTATTCATTGTCTACGTCTTGCCAAGGAAAGTGAGAGACTATAAGGAACATTATAGGGAATTATATACATTATAGGGAACATTACTACATTACTTTGACTGTGTAAGAATTACAGCCATAAGACTATATAAAATACATTTTTAAATTTGATATGCAAGCTTAGGAAGTGATTAGAGTGTATATATATGAGAATCATCTGACTGATTAAATTAACCAGTTGTTTCTTGTAAATACTAACCAAAGAAAACAAATGAGCACTATATGGTAATTAGATACCTTTATCTGTTTGCAAGGACTGAAATAGCAGCTGATCTGGACTAAAACTATATAAGAATTATAGGAAGAAGACTAAAACTGTACAAAAATTATATGAAGAAGTTTAGATTAACTTTGAATACATATGACAAATCATGCAATTGTGAGCTTAGATTGTACATACACACACACACACACACACACACACACACACACAAAGGGCCTATTATCTCAACTTTCTTTGCTATTTTGTATGGTAAATCAGTTGTACTGTAAAAAACACTACAGTTTCAATAAAGTGGCTTGAAGCTGCTTTACCTTTAACACCACTGAGATTACACATTGCAGCAAAGACAGATGATTCCATCTCAATGTTTCGGACTCCAGATTCAAAAGCTTCCCTCAAATATTGGAGTTTCTCTTCTTCAGTGTATAAGCAGATTGCACCATCTAAACGGCCTTGTCCTACAAAGCCAATTTGCAGAAATTTTCAGATTGATAAAATCATAGAAAAAAAAGTTTCTAAAACAGCTGATTATTGCTGCTTCCTTTATACGGCTTTCAGCTTTTACTACTGCTCTTTGTTTTCACATACAAGATAAATAGAACAAAATGATTCTTAGCTGCCACTAGAGCTTCTATGAAATACCTCTATTTGTTATGATGCAGATCACAAGAATTTTTGTTCTCCAGCTTTATCTATCAAATTTGTACACAGGATAAGTGTAAGAGGCCATTCCCAATATGAAGTTGGATGGAAGTACTGCCTGCGTGCATGTGGGTGTGTGTTTTCTAAAAGATTTACTGTAGTTTCTTAACTACTACAAAAAAAAACAAAGACAGACATAAATAATTCTCATTCTTCTAATCCATTAGGTTGCTGCCGTAAATCAGAGTGCAAAATCAGTAGAGTGAAATGCTTAGCAAAATTTCTCGTATTAAATAGCTTGAAAAATAGTTCAATTATGGGCAGTAAGGCTCACACTTCTCAGTGGACTACAGTCTTAGCATTAAAATCCCATCTAGTGTGTAATCATTAATGCTTACCAATATACTTCTGTTAGTCCACTTACCTTCATAGAAATCCAAAGTGCACATAGTGTTCCCAATCACTGTATTGAATTCATTGATTTCTTTGCTGCATTGCATCAGCTCCTTCGCTAGCTGTTCATCGAGATCTGTGCTCCGAATTACGGACTTTCCCAGAATAACCTGTTCAAACTGAGGCTTGAAGGTGGCATCTACAGACTTCCTAGTTATCACCACTGAGCCTGGCTCCAGACCTGAAATAAAAACATTTAATGTTTCATTTCTGCACGCATATAAATACACGTACCAACACCTGAAAAACTGCTCCTGTTAAAACGCCAGTAGGTTTTACACCTGAATTCACCCACAGACTCTTTTTGTGCATGCTGAGCTGTTTCAGCTTATTGTTATAAAATTTTTATTGGAAAATAATCAAATAAACAAAAGCTTTTTCATTGTATATTCCTTCTTAACCTAAAACATCTTAATATAAGGCAGGAGTAGCCTTCTCAAATGTTTCAAATCTCAAGTCTGTTTTATCTGTCTAGAGAGGCAGAAATTGCCTTTTATTGCGAAATTATGGAAGAAGTGAAATAATTAATTCTTCTATGTGAGTGGATAATCAGGACCCAGAAAGAAATAAGAAAACATATAGGACTGAGTGTACTGAAACTGCTATGAGCAAAGAGGGGTGGAAAACAGTTCTGGTCATCAATCACTTAGTTTCACAGAGATTCTTTACTCTCCTAAAGAGATATTTTTGTTTGAAGAAAAAGAAAATGAAGCAGGGAAATACCTATTCCGCCAGAGGTGCCAATGCGAATAATGGTTACGTTGGAGCACTTTGCGTGATGTAACAGTTTGATCAGCTCGTGCAACATAATCGAAATAGAAGGAATGCCCATACCATGCTGAAACGAACATAGAATTCCATATGCAGTATTCATAAACAATACAAAATAACATGGAAGAAGTTAATAGCTTTTTCATGACACTTTTTTTCCAAAAGTCACTCCACTGATTCCCATTCAAGACCTAACCTATGGACCTGCCGGAAGGCTGCTGCAAGTAAACAGAAAGACTCTCACAACCTTTGATGGGCTATGAATAAAGTTCATTACTTCCCCAAATCATGACTTTAAAATTACTCACCTTCTCAAAAAAATAAGCACTGTCATTTCCTAATAGCTCACAACTGCACTTCATCACAAACCTCTTCTTACACCCAAGAACAATCCCACTCTAATTTTATCAGCCTGAAGCGCTGGTAACTGTACTGGAGCTAAAAACTTGTTCAAAGCACAGACATCACGGTTTAATCACAAAGCCTGGCAAATACAAATCCAGCTCAGCTTGCACTGGACTGCACTTTTTTGAATATGTCTGAAACAGCCGTACAAGCTGACTCTTGCAAGATCATTAGGCCTTGAAGGCCTCTCTAGTAGGCCTTGAAAGGAAACGCGTGACCATGTCACCCACTTCAAACACCGTAACAGAACTGTACCCCACACGCGACGTGCATCAGGACAACACCGTGATGCTCTGGCTGTGCTTCCTGAATGGTCACTTACACTGACTGACAGGACGGGCCCCACTTTGTACATGGCGTAACGGTCAGTTCCCGCACAGATGTTGGGGTGCTCAGAACCCGGGCTCCCAAGTCCCAGTTCGCCAGCTATGTAGGTGATGAAGGCCTTCATCCGTGACGGACTTCCTCCGACGCACACGAACTGCAGCAAATGGCATTCAGAAAACACAGTCACTCTCACAACTCGGTGCATCAAACAGCAGGTAAACGCAAGCACGCAAAGGCCTTAACTTAACAAAGAATGGTGTTCCCAAGCGTGCTTCTCCCAGTCACTCTAAAAGGCCACAAAGGAAAAGGAGAACATGGCCTACTCTAAATAGATAGATAGATAGATAGATAAATAGATAGATAGATAGACAGATAGATAGATTAAAGGCCTTCACTCTGTTTAAGAGGAAAGTAGCAGAATCCTAATACTGACTTCAAGAACCCCAAAAAAGAAGTTCTACCTGAACAGACATTGTAGCATTTGTCCTTTACTGCATGAAATGACCAAATCAGATACAATTCCCTACACCTAATTCTGCTTGCTGTTGACAGCAACAAGTAAGACTCCGCCAAATCTTACCCCTTTTCTTTATTCCTCAACGGATAGTGTGCTGACATGTTCAATCTTATTTAGGACACAGTTACACTTTTATCTTCTCCAGAACAGCTTAGACTTGCTAAATGAAATGAAGCTTCTTACCTTTACATCCCCAAACAATGCGGGAAGATCGTGGGTACCAGTCCCAAGGGCAAAATGGTACAGGATGTCTTCTTGCATTTTCTCCAGGTGAGGGTTGCAGAGATGGATAAAATTCTCTCTAGCAGGACAGCATAATGGAAAATATTAAATATATACAAAAGCCTACATTAAACAGACACCACTTTTGTAAAGCCAAGCAGCAACATTTGGAAAATGATACAACTTCAGGCTGCCTGCACTATCTTATTTTGGTTCCTAATGCATTAGATTAAAGAAATCCTAAATGTCATGGCCAGCTTGAGCCTTGAAACAAATTGCACAGTCTGTTTTATTCACCACATAGGATAAAACTGCTGTAGAAATATCAGCTAATAGATACCATTTACAACAGTACAAACTTGACTTTTAATAATGTTAATAATATTTAATAATATTAATGCTTTGAAAGAAGGTAGGGATTTCTGATGAGCAGAGCAATGGGATTAGGCCCAGGGAATATTCATTAGACTGCCTTACAACATAGGTAACCTCTATCAGAATTAAAAGGCAAATTTGTCCTGTGTTTTGAATGATCCTCCCAGCCACTTCAGGGGTGGGAAGAGTTGGGATTTTAAACAGATGCAGAGGGATCTTCTGGTAGTTTGGCTCCACCTGTCTGAGCGTCAGCCAGCCAGGAAGAAGGAACATGACATGGCAAAAGACCAGTAACAAGAGTACAGATGTTCAAAAAAAAAAAAAAAAATGCTAGGGGAGAGAGGCAAATGGACATCAGAAGCAGAGAGAAAACTACAGAAAAGGGGAAAAAAAAGAAAGGATAAAACAAAATCACTGTCTGTTTAGAAATACTCCTTGGTATTTACTCTAAGAAAGGGACAGAAAGTCTTTCTGAAGAACCAGGAAATGTCAAGGTGATGAGAAAACGATGAACTACTTAACATGTGGGATCACCTTCACGGAAAATTTAGTAATGGACATGGAAAGCGAAGTGATTCATAAAACCCCTGCCTTCTGCACTTGATGTCTGAAGTTCAGCCAAAACAGGCAAGAAACACTAGTTAGAAGCCACACATTAAACCAAATACTTCAAAGTAGTTTTCAAGAGATGAAACCAATATCTTCCAGGAAGAAGAAGATAACATTAGCTTAATGAAAGCTGACTGCATTCATAGCATGGCTCAGCAAATTCAAACTGCTTTGTCAGAAGAGGAAAAAGAAAAAGAAACAATTTGCCTGGAGTTTATGCAAAGAAAAATATGATAAATATTTTTCAGGGACAACTCTTTAGCCTAAATATAGGAGTTTAGTGCTTTTTTAAATACTTTATACCTTGCCTGTCTTGTAGTCCCTTAGCAGAAGGGCAGTACTTTCCTGTAAGTCCTATGTCTATCTAAAGATAGACTAAAATGACTTAATCGATGCTGGAACTGTCATCTAGGAACTAACTGAGGACTAACTTGTTCCTCAAAAACAAAGAAAAATGGTTACAAAACAAATATTCTGAGTCTATCAAGTGCTTCTGTTCCTCTATTTTTCTAATGTTATTAGCTGTCCAGCAGCTGAAGCACAATCAAAGTGTTTGGTTCCCATTCCACCCTATTTGCCCCTGCTCACCAAAGACTACTGTCGTCATGATTACATCAGCTAGCTCAGTTGCTCCCTACATATGCCATAGTCTGGATGCGTGTGATAACTGGGTTAAGGAAATCTAATATTAGAAAGATGTTACTTTCAGTCTTGCTCATATTACAGATATATGTAAAGCATGATGAGATACTACAGCAAAAAAAAAAAAAAAAGTTTAAAAAAAAAATACAAAAGAAAGATATAGAAATAAAGAAGGACAACTAAATCTCCGATGGAAAGGAGCTGAATGCAGAAACCACTTGTCTAGATCTGATACCCACAGAACACTTCATGCAATGGTCACGTGACAATCTCCGGGTGCCAATTCATCTCTGCCAGAGATGCAACTTACTGATGCCAGAGGAGCTGAAGAAGAAAGATTTGACCAGACTCCTCTGAATGCAACTTAGTATACATTTTCTATTTAAGTCAAAAGTGACTGAAAAAGCAGCCTAACAAAGCAGGTGACTTGTCTGCTCCTTCAATTTTAAACTCTTTTCATCTCCCATTTGCCTCCCTTCTTACAAATCCTGTCTATGCTAGAACCAAATGCTCTGGTTGCCTTTGCTCTTCCCTTTCTTTCCTTCCATACCCTCTGGATACAGGTGGCCTAGGGAGATTGCCAACTCATGCGGGCAGAATCCTCATGCTGCATCCTCCAAATTAATTCTCATTGGGTTTTGTGGGACTCTCAACCTATATTTAATGTGACTAATGCAGACTCAAATAACTGGCTGCGCTGATGTTTACTGGCATGGCTTTCAGATACAAATAGAATATGCTTGGGAATCATTTTACAACTTGTTCTCTGGCAAGCAAAAAGTATTTCCTTTAAGAGCAGACCAGCATCATAAAGCTTCTCTTCCGGACACAAGGAAATCAACTGGAAAAAGGCAAGGCCCATATTAAGAGCACAATGAGATTTGCATGCTATTTGCCAACACCTCTGCCCTCATGTCTGGCCTAAACACAGTTTCCTTCCTCAGCTGTGTCTACATTTTGCCTTTTTCATCTTGCACTCTACCAGCAACACTCTTCAACCCACAGTCTCATTGCAGTTATATGCCACTGCTAACTGGCATTTGTTATCTGCCAATCCAAGTCTAATTGCAGACTTAGACCCTGGGGTTAAATGGACAGAAAAAAAAACTTGAGCAAGTTATTGTGTGTACACAGGACCAATGCCATGTATTTATAGTACAGGCAAAGTTTGCCTGATAAAGATCTCAGGCCGTATTTCTCAGGAGAAGAAAATTTACTCACATTTATTCAACTCGCAGGGTTGTTAAGAACCTTCAACCTTTGGGGTCTGGCTTATACAGAACATTAATATGCGAAGACTAATCCTGCATATGTAGTTTCATTGAAAAAGGTTTGAAGTCAGGAAGAGGCAAACAGAATTAAATACTTGATCAAAATCTTGAAGCACACAGGTCTAGCTGTAGCTGGAAACCAAAGTCAATATTTAAGCAATCCCCTGGAAGGAATAAAAATAATTAAAAGAAACTATGACATGGTAAGATACAACAAACCAAAATAGCTGTCCAGAAGAGGCATCTCTGCTGGGATGGTTAACGGAGATAATCTGTCAAAAGAGCTTCTATTAGATGCCCAGCTAAACACGTGTGACCTGCTAAAGGGCTGTCGTTAGCAACAATCTTATCATTAAATTATATTGTTATTTCCACAACTGTTTTAAGCACAGATGTACTTATTCTACTGGATGTTCGCATCACACTGTTTACATTAAATCAAATGAGCATGTAATAAAGGGTATAGAACTTTAGAGCTTTCAGAAAAAAAGTGTAAACTTGAACAAAATACTTAATTGATTTTTGAACCTTACTTTGAAGGTTGTTCATCTTCACTTTTCTTCTCATTTGAGACACCAGGAGCCATGTGTGCTTATACCTAGAACTGAATTAAAAAACAAGACATAAATGCAGCAGAGATGTGTACAAGTCGCATATTGTTTACATTGGAGCATGTAAATGAGAGCAAGTTATGTAGCTTCGATACAGCACTTCTTACTTTAACAAAAAGAACATCTGCTACTTTTATGGCCAAATATCCCCACAATTAAAACACTGCAGTCTCAACTAATTGTTTCCTAACATCCCCACACACGTGGATTTTATTCTTCAATATGAGGACTGCCTGGCTGACAGGCCAGAGGGAAGTAAGACTCACAGTTAACAAACTAGTCCTTATCTGCTAAACTAATTCATACCTTCCGTCCTTTCCACAGTGACAATTGGTACTAAACTTGATTTTTACCCTTTTACTTCTGTCTCCCAGAAGTTCTCTGTAGTTCTTTCCAGCTGTCATACGCCTAAAATGTGAGCCGCAAGAGGCATCTTATCCCTAACATCCCCACCATGAAACTCCTGCTACTGACCTTAATATCACAACTGTCTGCAGCAGCCTAGGGCTTCTGGGCTATCATCCATCCATCCATCCATCCATCCATCCATCCATCCATCCATCCATCGTTTTCTAACCTATTCCCCTGAACTAGTTCATGAAACTTCCTCGTCACAACTTGTCCTCTTAACTCACAATAGATAAATGTATCACCAAATGCAAATATTGTAACAGAATTATAATTAAAGAATGACTAATATCTTGTTATTTTTCAGAACTAAGGCTACGTGCAAAAGCCAGTACTTTCTGGGAATGCCCTTCCAGGAAGTCTTGAATCACAAAATTGTGTCCTACCCTCCCTAGCAAAGAGCCTGACAGGACATACATATTATATAGATAGAACTGTAATCCTTGAGAAGAAAGTCGACCTAGGAAATACACTACAGGAAAACAGAAACCAGTTTTACAACAGGATTACAAAACGTGTGATACGTTTTGAAAGAGGAATGGAAGGACCAGAGAACCATTTGAAATAAAGCTCAAGTCCACATGTTAAAAATCTTCGAATAACGGAAATGGATTTGAAGTTATAAGTAAGATTTATATTTTTATTTACCAAAAAAAAAAAAAAAAAAAACTTACTAACACATACATAAGAAACTTGGGATTATTTAACTAAATATATACGAGAATCTACATTAAAAGAGAGTCACATAAGAGTAATTATTTAGAATCAGTTATGCAGCCCTGTGGTTGTAAGATCAAGCAGTTACTATAGGAAGCTACTCTTATCCTACAGCACATTACTCTTATTCTACTATATTACATATGACACAGAGCAGAATATGCCATTTGTTCAAGCAAGACTCTATTGAAAACAAACAAAAAACAACAAAAATAAAACAGAACGCCATGATTCATAACAGCAAGGAGTTACCACAACAGCAAGAACATAATCAATATTGTACTAGTGGCTGTCATGCACGCCGAGAACCAGCGCTGTGCAGCGCGAGGCCCTCCGCTCCGCACGCACCGTACGCGGCTCCCGGGCGGTCTTGCTGCTCCTCTCTCACCTAAGCAACGACGCGCCAACAAACGCCCGAGCGCCGCGTCCCGGCAATCCCCGTGGCGGCTCCCAGGCACCCGCTCCAAGAGCGAGACCGCAACAGGAGATGTCTGGGCAAGAAGGAAGGGGGGGAAAAAAAATACAGGAGCGCGCCAAGCGGGAGGCAGCTTAGACCCTGCAGCCGCAGGTGGCGGCTCACAGACCCAGCCCGCACGAAGCTGCGGCCGCCAGTGCCCGAGCGCAGCCCGAGCGCAGCCCCCGGCGCCCTCTCTCAGCCCGGCCGGGGAGGCGGCACCGCCTCCGCACGCCCTCACCAGCGCCCGCCTCCCTCTCCGGCCCCCGCGGGAGGAGAGCCACGTAGGGCGGAGCGAGGAGGGAAGCGCGAGGGAGAGACCGCCCCCCATCCCCGCCCCATGGGAAGAGGCAGCGGCGGCGCCTCCGGCCGTCCCCACGTCCCCGCCCCATGGGAAGGGGATGCGGCGCCTCTGCCCGTCCCCCAGCCCCGCGGGGGCCCCGGCGGGCCCCGAGGGCTGCAGCCAGGCCGGCAGCCAGGCTGGCCCGGGCGCCGCCTCCCGCCCGCTCACGGAGCCGCTCGCGCCGCTGCCCTGAGGCGGGAAGGCGCCCGGTGGCCCCGCGTGCTGAGCTGGGGATCGCGCTTCTCACTGCAACCACCGGCTCACTGGCCCTGCCGGGGAGTGCTCCGGAGGCTGAGGGACTGAAATGACTGAATGACTGAATGTCATTTCCTGACAGGTATTCAGCATGTATATACCTCTAGAGGCAAACAAACACAGGAGAGGCCCAGCACTGATATCTTTTTCATAAACACATGTACAGTT
>JAVCKT010097232.1:0-11948 GCA_032273925.1 Rhynchotus rufescens | reverse complement strand
AAATATTAATATTTATTGCAATTAAAAAAAAAAAAAAAAAGAGAGAGGCTTTTAAAATAAGCATACAAGTCACGGGTTAACATTTTTACCCATAATTAAGACGTATTTCCAAGCAGCAGCTGCTCTAAAGCTTACATAAACTTGAAATGATTTTCTGCTTTCTAAGCTCCATCATGGCAACTTAACAACCACATGAGCCCTGTCTCTGAATCATCATGTTACGTGGTTGAAGGCAAAACCAGAGTTGCTTGCATTAAAACATTATAAAGAAAGCTTTTTTTTTTTTTTTTTCTTTATTGGAGTGTTATTTTTCACTGCAGTAAATCCCTGTGGTATCATGTGCAAAGAGTCTTAAACCATTTTACAGATATCAAAAGATCACAGGCTAGGTGAGCCACACAATGTGGAGATTGTGGCATTTTTCCTTCTTTTACATTTTTCCCTCTTGCTTTTATTCTTTTATTGTTTGGTGGTGTTGTACAGGACACAGCTCTCTGGGCTTGTCTCTCCTGTTTCTCCACTACAGTTTCCAAGACTCAGCCTTGTTGCCTACAGCCGTTCTCGGGATTATGTTTGATTGTTCCTGTTGAGTCTTCTCATGACTTATATCCTTAGCCTCACCTGCCATCACCTTCTTCTGTGAAATAGCTTTGATGACTTCCTCCTATCCCTGTTTTACAGACATACCAGTAAATACGTTCTTGAGTGATACAAAAGAGGTGGGAAATGGGGCTGTGCAATTCAAAGCAGAAAGTGAAGAAATGTCATTTGGGCTGTGGTGACTGTTATCTTGATTTGATTTCTGTAGTAGTCAATAGAAAAACCTTTAAATTTCCCCCAGACTGTATACACTATATGGAGCAGCATGTTGAACCAAGGTGCTGGCAGAAGCTCCCCATGCATTACTTCTGATATAGGTACTCTATCAGGAGTAACTCCATGAATCCATAAAATCCTGTATATCTGAAAAAAACAGAGTTCTGTGTTTCAGGAATGTGCTGTGAATACATACTGCATCTCACACGTGAACTAAAGGCCTTTTTACTCTTCATCATCATCACCCTGCTGTGCTATTGCGAAGGGTGATGCTGTGCACTGCAGACCTGTCTGCTCTGCTGCAGGACACACTGGATGCTCAGATGATTTAACAGATGGGTTGTTTTAACCACCGGCTCCGGGAACGTGGCACGACTTGGGACATTCAAATGAATTACTATCAAGTTCTTACCCTTCTTTTGCTGTAGAGAGACCTTTGTCCTGTCCATTGCTCTAAAATGCACATGATCATTTCTGCCTCTCCTTTGCTATTTAGGAAACACAGAGATCTGTCCCCTTGAAATCACAAACTACCAGCTTTCCTGGGATTCTGCACCATAAAAGAATTTAACGCAGCTCTGTACACAAAAGGACTACCTGGAGACTGGAGGAAAATAGAAAGAATAAATATCCAGTTCTGCACTTACATATAAATTTATTGGTGTCGTGGCTAAGTTTATCACGCTTGGCTCTGTAACCATGTCATTTAATGTCATTTGTTGTGTAACACATGCGCACACACATGCTGTATTATTATTACTGGTATTAGGAGTACCACAATATCACATTACATTATTTTACATTGCATTGTGCTATTCCCATCATGATCCCTGTTGCCATTCCCATTACATTCATGCTGGAATACACTCAGCCAAGAGCCTCGTTGTGCTAGGTCCTTTATAGGTATTTTTCAGACGTTACAGGCTTGGAGATTTCCCTGTCTACGTGACAGCTCTGGTATAATGGATATATAAAACAGGACAACAAGGGGAGCGAGGCTGTAGCAAAACAAATCACCTTTGCTGGAGAATGAGGAGTCCCTGCGTGGACTTGTCTTACCCGTGACAGACAGTCTGGATTTGCAGGCTCTGGGGCTGCAGCAGGTTTTAAAGGGGGGATTTAGAGCAGGATGAGGGAATGGCGTTAGGAACTTTGACAGCGGGGTATTTTGTGCCCGTGTGGTGAGCAGCATTGGGGAGGAGCAGCAAAGCTGCTTGTGGTGGCTGTCAGCGGCTGCAGGAAGGCAGGAACAACCTGCTTGAATACGCAAGCGGACCGTCCTCGAAGCCAAGAGACCTTCCTGGAAGCACAACTGAACATGCCAACCCCTTTTAGAGCAATAAACCATCGGTCCAAGGGCTTTTCTCCTGCTTCCTGGGACCTCCCAGCTATTCATACACAGTTGGGTCACCAAGTTGAAAAGATCAATGCAAAAAAAGACCTAACCTCCACAAGGCAGCTGTTATCCAAGGAATACGCTGCATGGAGACAAGGAACCAACCTCTCCCTCCCCGTGCCAGCTCTCAGGGTAATCTGCCCCCTTGTAAGTGCCACCTGGACGGGGCAGGTTCTTGGCAAGCTGGCATCTCGCTGGAGGCAGAGGTCATTGGTTCCCAGAAAGTTGCAGCACTGAGTTTAAAGATTAATAGACAATATCTTCCTTCATCCTCTGAACGGGAGCAGATAAAAAATGAAAACAACTAAGTCGCGTAGGCGGCTGACTTGCAGACCGCAGTCTTCCCGACAGTGGTGCCACGTCCATGGACTCGCTCCACTGCGACTAGCAGGAAACCACGTGGAGAAGTCAGGCCTCAGCTCAGCACGTGGCTCGCAAAGGTGAGTCAGAGGGACTGAGAAATTGGCGTAAAAATTATCAGAAATAGTCCCTACATATTTCCCCATGATTCACCCTAAGGGGATTTCTTTCAGCCAATTTTTAACACAAGACACAAGACATCACACGGGCAGAGTACCTATATCTACAAAGAAGGACAGGACTTGTTTTTTTCTCTGCTTCCAGAAAGAATTGCCAGTTCCTTGCGCTTTCTAATACTGGTGTGGTCCAGGTTCACAGTCCAAAGCTATGGCATTTCCCATAGGAAAACTGGAAATGAAGCGGGCCATATCAATCCATCAGTTTACTAGCACACCCAGGGGCCTTGAGGCACTTTTCCCTCCAGAAAAAAAACCCCAAGCAGCCACTAGGACACACGGTGGAGCCTCACTGCTCTGGAGGAGTGTCAGGGGGTGTTATGGAGGCAGCAAAGGAGAAGAGCGGCAGCCCCAGCATGGAAATTGCCTCTTCCGAGGCAGCAAACTCTTTGGATACCGTTTGCTGCTCAGAAATGTAACTTATATACACCGGGCCAGCCAAATCCACCGTTGATATCTTATCAGCACCACTGTTTGCCGCTGAAACGTTTTCCAGCACCACTGCAGGTTTACTGAGATCTTTGGAAGAATAATGGGATCCGCAGCGCCTGGCAAAAGAGGAATGGAGCAAAATAAGTCATTAAGCATTGGATAAGCATGAAGTTTGTATTTTCAACCCAGTTAATTAAGGAGAGCTTACAACGATCAGAGTACAGAGCTAATAGCTGGAGATGCTGATAACAGTGCTGATTTAATTAATTATGGAGGTGACTCTTTCCCCTCTCCCTAATTCTTTTGTCCTGTAACCTAAAAATAAATCTCAGGATCCATCTCCCTCCTCCACTTGGCTATTTACATTCAAACTACAGCTGAAAAAAAGAGATCTTTTGGTCAAAAAAGATTGAAAAAAAAAAAAAGACTGCTGAGTTTATAGAAAGGATGAATCTTAGAGGGGTGTCCTTTTTCTTGTGACTTCTGGCCATTCTTGCAAAAATGCAAAGTGAAAATTTTGGCCACGGTGAGAAGCGAGGGGTTGGGCGCTCTCTTTTTTCCTGTAGGTGTGTTTAAACTCCGGGCGCGGGGAAGGCGCAGCGGGTGCAGACGTGAGGCCGCCCCGCGGCGCGCGGCCGGCGCGCTCACCTGCGGAGCGCCCGCACCGCCACGCTCACGGCCACCAGCAGCAGGACGCTCCCGCTCAGGGACACCATGACGACCTCGTAGGTGTGCGGCGACAGACCTAGAGGAGACACGGAAACCACAGGTGAGCTCTGCCGCCGAACCCGCTCCTCTCTGGCTGCAAAAAGCTCCTTTTATGTCCATCATTTCTCCCCTCGCTAAAATCCCAACAGAAATGGGTCTAAGGTTCATTATACAAATCTGTGCATTTCTTTTGGGCCTATTCATGAACTTGCATCTGCTAAGTCTTACATATTTGATAACACTGCTGTTGCCTGGGGCCTCAGAGTACTGTTGTCACACAAATATGCACTGCAAAAGTGATTTTAAGCGCTAATGACACCAAATAGGAAAGTATGGCACCTTCTTCCTTGGCAACCAGGGCGTTGGGAAACGGTCCTTCAGCACCATTGATCATTCTGCAAAGAAAACCGACAGACATTCGTATCACACTTTCACGTTCAAAATCAGTGTATTTATTCTAGACCCATTAATGACGTCTGTGTGTTTCACTGTGCTGCATGTGAATTATCTTTACAACTTCCTGGTGAGATAGGGACATTCTGCTATGGCCATTTTGGAGATTAGGAACCAAAGCGCAGAGCGACAAATCTCAGAAGACATCACAAGCCTCGGTGTTTCCGTTAAGGCAATAAACTTCCCCGAGTGCCTTCATGCTTGTCTTGCACCAGACAAACACCTCCAAGTGGTTTTGCTGCTGCAGAAAACCTGTGTTTAACTTCCTCTCAGCTTTGATTCCCTGCCTGAAACTCATCTCCCTCCAGAGAGGCGAGAGGTAGCTGAGAAAGGGATAAAAGGAGCTGAGATGGGTGGAAATAGTTGTTCCTTCCTCCCCTTTAATTCACTGGGATACAAGAAGACCAAGCCTGAGTTTGGCTTTCACCTGGAAAAGGCAGCCCAGTGGGACAGGGGGGCTCGCGGGGCCAGGTCTCCCCAGAGAATATGGAATTATGGAAAATGGAAATATGGAAAAGCCAGGGAATTAAATGCATATGCAGCCCTGCAAGCAGACACAGCTTCATGTCACTTTTAGCTAATCACGGATAACTTGCCCCGGGATGCAGAGAGACATTAGCAGAAACGGGAGCCGAGTTTCTCAAGCCCAGGTTTAAACCTTCTCTTTTACTCCCTCTATAAATGCACTGCTCAACTCCTGTAAAAAATCTCAGCCGTCTCCTATCAGCAGCAGAACAGAAAAATAACAGGGGCCCAAACGAGAACTTCTTGCTTTGCAGCAAATAATGAGCTTCATTTTCCACAGTGGTGTTGCCTGCTACCGTAATCCTCATCCGAGTTGCTCAAAACGGTGCAGTTCATTTCCAAGCAAACACGGGGCAGGGATCCTTATTATTCTGCCATCAAGACAGCAAACGGAGCCTAACAATTTGCCTAGAATAAGTCCAGCACTTTGTAGCATGGCTGGGAATTTCAAGCAGATCTCCAATCTCTTCTTCTTACACCTTCGCCATGAGAATATTCCTCTCACAGCAGCTTAAAATTGGAACACATCATGTTACTGTGAAGTGTAATGGATAAAAAGAAAGGACAATCCTGCAAAAGCTGAAGTCAGATTAGGGTGTCACCTTGTATTAATACCTCCTTACAAGCAAAGGGATACGTGAATGCACACACATATTTCCAGTTTGTGTTGCTGATATGCAGATTGTCATTCTAGCTCGTTTTCCAGAATAGAAAAGTGGGATCACAGGCTACCTCCTGATGGCATCTAGTTAATAAGCATATTAATCAACTGCCTGCAATATGTTCTCAGGTAGCAAAAGAGTCTGTACTTAATGTGTTACACTTTACACTTTAAATTCTTTTCTCTTTGCATCAGTAAGTCTGAGTTAAAATGAAATTACTATGAAAACCCTATTTAGCCCCCAGCTGCATAAGAAAAAGTGACTGAATAAAATACAACCCTATAGGAAAAAAAAAAAGCCAAGCCAAACTTGTACTTTCATTTATATGAAAAATGACACCAACCCTGAAATATTGCACGTGGCATGAATTAGATGCATCAGCAACAACAACTTCTTTTAAAAGCCTTTTACAGCAAAACCAGGCTGCAGAGTTTTGTAGGTAAATAGGCTGTATCCCAGTTTTGTGTCTGCATTCTGTGTACATGCCTGTGACGAGCCTGAAATGTTGTTATAAAAACTCAGGTGAAAATTCCCTGGAATGAAGGAGAGTGGAGCTGAGTGTCACTGAAAATGGAAGATCTGCTCACAGGAGAGCTCCCTGTGGTACAATCTCTGTATCTCATGCCATTAAGAAATTCCTTGTTCTCACCCTTAGGTTTGAAGAAATTTAAAAAAAAAAAAAACTATGGAAATTTAAATCTGTAACAGAACAAGAAGGAAATAAATACATAAACTTGTAGTTTACCTTGTGGCTGCTGGAGATCCTTCAGTGAGCATCGTGCTGCTAGGACTCTGCAGGAGGCTAAGCTGGACAGACTAATTGCTCACCTCATTTGCCTCTGTTGATTGCGGCCTCTTCTGCATGGTTTTTATTAGGGCATGATAATCTCTTCCTTTTATAGGCAATCAATAAAGTGCGGGGGTGGATTGCACAGAGGCTTTACTCACCTCCTTTCATGGAGCCTCTTGCAGTGTGTCTTGCTGGAGGATGAGGCATGGCCAGACTCCACCTAGAGGCCTGGCTGCGCTGCCTTGAGCTCCTTTCTGTGCGTTGCAGACACACAATCCTCTGACAAAACCACATTTTGCATTCAGAAATCCTCCAGCAAACTACACCGGGTGGAGGGAGCAGGCAGCCCATGGGTTAGGGTGCAGAGAGACGCAAATCCCACCAGCCAAGATGGGTCCTGACCAAAGAAAAAACACAGTACTAAGTAAACCGCAGCCCAGCCCTTGCTTTTTTGGGTGTTGGGCAGCCCGAGCTAGCTCGCTGTGCGGAAAGGAGAGATTGTGGCTTTGTGATCCAAGGAGGTGTGGTGCTGCCGTGCTGCTCCTGGGTGGCTCCTGTTCCCTGGATACATCCACGCACTCGAGGTCGGCAGGTGAGCCGGTATCTAAAAAACAACATTAGAGACTGACACATTTTTCCATGTGCTTAGATAAAGAGTTGCAAACAACCGCAACTCCTCTCAGAATCACAGACAGGTTGAGGTTGGAAGGGACTTCTGGAGATCATCTAGTCCAACCCCCTGCTCCAGCAGGGACACCCAGAGCATGGGGCACAGGGGCTTCTCTGTAGCGGTACCAAACAGCCTCCCCAAGTGCCCCAGAGGCTGTTGGCAGCCTTTGACACATCCACAGTCCAAACTGCTGAGCACATTTAGACACAGACTGAAGTAGTGATTTGGTTTCTGTAAGAAACTGGGGAATGTACCAAATTCAATATATTCTACAGAGAAATAAACAGCAAAGAGCAGCTCAGCCTAATACCCACACCCATTCTGCATTCTCTACTGTCCATAGCACAGGAAATTTGGCATGAAGGAAACTTGGTATGTATGTCCTATAAGGGCAACACTATCATTTGATTTGGTTTTGAGTCATACCAGCCACGCTGTGAAAAATGATTTTTATATTGCACATGCCACAAAAGACTTCTTGAGAACTGAGGATATTATATCCAGGCAGGTGCTAGTGCTTCCCTCCTTTGCTGAGCAAACCAAAAGCTCCCTTCTAACTAACTGGGGCATAAATTTGGCTGTGTTAGTGACTTGGGATTTTGAATCTGATCCAAAGCTCACTGGTACCTGCCTCACTCTAGGTTGGATTTTGTGGAGAAACCCAAAACCGCTGATACAGTGTGGGGCTATGGTGGAGGAGGCAGTTGTTTTCTGCAGGAATGTGTTGTCTCAGGGGGATGGCTGCATAGGAAAAAACAACAAGACCACAGCAACCAGCCAGCTATGGACATGGCCCAAAGGACTGAGCTTAGGCTGTGAGATCAGTGACCTGAGCCATGTGCAGGGCCTGGGGTGCTGCAGGTTCTCCAGCTCTAGTGTCTGAACCTGCCCTGCGTGGACGTGCTGAGATCCAGGCGTGAATGTTTAGCTGGAGATGAAACATTTCATATGGGGTACATCTGAAGTACAATCTCATTATAGCAAAACAAACAAACAAACAAAAAAGCCATTTTCTGAGTTATAGAGTCCTCTCAAGAATGTACTGAATAACCCAAACCAGTTGAGTGGAACTGTGACAAAATACATTCACTTCTATGGGCATAAACCACACAGACAAACCCCTTGGAGGAAAGTAAAGTCACAGGATGGTAACAGGAAAACAGCAAGACTCCGGACAGTAGCACTCCTGACAGCTTTGCTCAGCAGAGCACCTCTGCTTTGGAAATATAACGGGGCAGAAGTGGCCATCCTAGAGGGGTAGAGCAGCCTCTAATTTTTGCTTCTGTTAATTCCTCATTGCTTCAGACACGATGTAGCTACGAACAATTCTCTAGTGAGGATAAAGCTCTGATATAGCCCCAAGGTGCAATTTTTATATCCACTACGAACTTATACAAAGACTTTGGGCACAACTGCTTTGAAGTTTCACATAAAGATTCTGGAACAAGTGGAGAAAGACGTTTTCAGGAAGCTCAAACCTAAATCCCTTACAGAAGACAAGCATATGATGCAGGAACTGTAATGAGCTGGTCAGTAGTGCAAAGCCATGTAGTGATTATATTCATTATTACCTGAAAATAATACAGTGGTAATGTCCTCATTTATCCCTGAACTTTTCAAACTTCTGCCATTCAGACTTTTAGGGCATTAGGTTTTACTTTGAACAATAAATCCAAGATCATAAATTGTAGGTGAGCTGATGACTGCAGCACTGCAATCCCAGATGCCTCTTGACTTTCTGACTCAGAAAAATCAATCCAGATAATTAATTAGCTTATCTGGCTTATCCTTCAGACAAAACTTCCAAGTCTCAGCTGAAACATCTTTGTCAATTGGCCCCATTCACATGAAGATAATTTTTTTCCTAATACTCAAGGCATCGTTTGTCAGCATGATCAATCTCCAGAGCAATAAATGCTCAGATACGTGCAATAGCTTGCTCTGCTTGCCACTGATCAACAAGAACAAAATCAGCAAAAGGCAAAAAGGTCTTCAAGGGAGATAGTTTGAAGACACCTGAAGTGCTGTCCCAAGAGAAGGCCTGTTCAACCCTAAGCATTCTATGATTCCTGTGCCCCACAGCAAGGGAAACTACATACCTGCTTGCTTTTCTTGGAGCATCTGCTCACCAGCATAAATAACTGGGCTGAAGTATCAGAGAAGCAAACAGTGTCATTGAAAATCCTGGCGAAGCAGCACAGGGGGTCAAGGACAAAGCCCCAGAGGCTCTGGAGTTCTCATGAGCTGTACAGAGAAGGCCAACTCTGCAGGAAAAAAAGAAAAAGGATCAAGGGGCTGTGCACCACTAGGCTCTCTATATAATTTGCTGCTCATCCAAGTGCCATAGAAGTTTAAATCAGAACTCAGTTTAGCTTTTCCTTTTTTTTTTTTTTTTTTGGCCTTTCTTGGGGTGTTTTGACAAGAGAGGCTGAAACCGAAATCCATAATACAGCTATAGTGCTTGCATCCCATGTGGTAAGAGCTGTGCAAGTGCAAATGTTGACTACACTGATTTCTAGAAGGCAGAAGAGGCACAAGTGCCACTTAGGCTAAAGTGCCAAGACAAGCTGCAGGCTGTTACCCTGTGTTTAGGGAGCTGGGCTTATCCCTCCAACACGACATTTGTTTTACATTAAGGACAGCAAATAATTAGGACAATTCTATACTATATATAGTGCATACTTCACAATCCTAGCAAATTAAAGGCACCTGGGATCATTCTGTGGCATGGCAGCCACCTGCTGCAGAACCCTGCCATGAAACTCTCCTACCTGGGGGTCTGGTGGCTGTGTCCAAGCTGCTGGCTGGGAACGGTGACAGGACTGGTCTGACCTGCGGTCTGGGATGGGGACCTGCTCCAAGGATGTCATCTGGCTCCAGGAGAAACCCTGCTGGGGACACTGCAAGGGTTCAACTATATAACTGAGTTCAAGAACAGGAGAACGTCAGTACAGACACTGCCTTGGGGTATGCTCACAACCCCATCGACTTTATCTTTTCTTTTGCCTCTATGATGCCAGTTGGCAGAAGAAGACATTGAGCGTGAATCTGTGAAACACAAGGAATATTAGAACAGGATTCCTGTCACCTTAACACATACAAACCGTGGCACAAGAGGAGGGTAAAAAAACAAATGATGATAAGCAGCACACATTGGCATTTGCTGAAGTAGATTGGGGAGGCGGTGGCTCTTCTGTGTTTGCTTTCTAGGATCACATTCTTGAGCTGTATCAGTGCAAGGGATGTTCTGAACTCAAAAAGCTTCATTCACTCCAAATTCAGAGCTGTATGTTCTGCCTTACCAGCTGCAGTTGTGGCCTGTAGGGCAGTTATAAATGAGACAAGTGGGCCTCCATTTCCAGACTGAGGAATTTAGTGCAACTCACCGAGGAAAGGGGCAAATTGGACATTTTCAGTTGGAAAGGTACACTCTGTTGACTAGCTACACATCCATCCTGTTGTTTGCATGAACACAAAGCTTGTTCCTTCTGCAGATTAGAACGTCAGGACTCATTCTTTGCTCTGAAAAGTCGCTGGAGAATGTGGTAGTTTGAACACTACTGAACAGAAAGCAGAAAACAAACACACTGCTTATTGAATAACGTGATTAGTTTATATCTGGGCAGATTTCTGAGCAGCAGTGCTAAAAAATCTTACCAAGATACCACAGAAGAGTCCACTCTTCACAGAAAATATCTAAAAAGGCCCTTATGCCTTTCACTGCACCTGTGGTGTGCCTGGATCCTGAATACTCTATGCTCCCCCAACTCAGGAAAAGGTACAAAAAGGCTACAAAGACATTCCTCAATCTGGGGAAAAAAATAGATCAGGACTGGCAAGGAAAGGGGAACAGGGATTGACCAAGTCCTGTCTCATCCAATAAAAGGGGACACAAAATGAGTCTAACGAGTGGCAGCTCAAGACAGGAGGAGCTGGTTCTTCCTACAACATTTAGCTCAGCTGTGCAGCTTAATGCCTTGGGAGGCAGCAGCTTCACTGGACAAATTCATGGAAGAAAAATCCATTGAGGGTTATTAAATACAAGACATTATGTCTAGGATCAGAAAACCCATAAGCTGTAAATCATTAGAGGTTAAAAGAATATTCTGGGAACCTACCTCAATGTGCTTGCCGTGCTTTTACAGTTTTTCCTAGGTATCTGATTTCCTCCACTATTGGGAACAGGGTACTGGCATAGATGACTTTTGATCTCCCTTGGTTCAGCTCTTCTTGCACTTTTGTTGCGCTTTCCCACTCTGCAAAAGCCGTAATGTTGCCCGTTCAAAGCTGTTCATTGACTCCTGTAAGCTCACTTACTGCTAGGGCAAACTATGCAAACTGTAAACCTGCAGACTGTGTTTCCCTTCTCCTGCATCCCAGATCTGTCGAGCTGCAGCATGGATCTGTAAGAACAGCAGGCTTCATCTCCTGAAGTCTCTGCAAGAGAAGGGAACATTGACAGAGCAACTCAGTGCCACGTTCAACTGCGGTGAATGTGGCTGAAACCGCTTTCGAATTCTGGCGATTCTGTCCTGGGGAGAAGATCTTCTACGTAGTGCAGGGATCTCGCAGTGCTTGGGACTCAAGGCATCGAAACAAAGACAAATCCCACTTGGCATCGGAACAAAGACAAATTCCACTCGGCAAAGCTCTAGCAATCAGGGTGTTGCACATGCTCAGGAAATGACCTAAAAGACTACGGCTGTGGTTTTCAAGTCAACAAACTCTGTTCCCTTTATTTCTGTGGAAGAAGAGTTAAATCCATGAGGCACTTTTTGAAATTCCACCCAATATACTTCCAAGTATTTTCTAATCACCATAGAGCCAAGATTTCTACTGCAAAATACTTTAAAGGCTGTACATATTTATGAATTAAAATATTTCTGAAAAGATATTCCTGGGATTAAATTTTCCCAGTATTTTCTTTAGTAAGCAGACATAGCATTAAATTACAGGGAAG
>JAVCKT010097231.1:469-11949 GCA_032273925.1 Rhynchotus rufescens | reverse complement strand
GATTTGACAGGATAAAAATAGAAGCTGATCTGACCTTATGGGTGATCCTGCTTTAAGCACAATGTTGGTCTAGAGACCTCCTGAGATCTGTTCCAACCCAAATCAATCTCTGATATCTGCCACTTTCATAGCTGTGCCTGCTAACCTATCATTTTGTCGGCAGGAGACCTAATTATGTTACAAGAAAAAGGTATGAGTAAAAAAAAGAAAAAGAAGTCTGCAATGATTTTAACCATTTATCTACTCTCCATTACTTACGGGAAGGAGAGTCTGTTGTTTAGAGTGAGTATGTTTGCAGCTCTCAAGGAGTGATGGTCTGTATTTATACTGGGAAACAAAGACGCTCTCTAAGAGAAAAATGTATATAAGTCTAATTCTATCACCCAAATATTCAAAAATAACCATAAAAATATACAATAAACAACTCAAGTATTGCCAATGGTTGACTCAGTCAGAGCATTGGGCATAACAACTCCGAAGAAATAAAAGTATGCAGTTTGAAGACATGCATTAGTCTTTTCAAATGACAGTGATAGAAGAAGAGGTCTGGTAATATAAGAAAGAAGAATAGATCATTCACATTTACTATTGAAATCACTTCAGTATTTATACCCTAATTAATGGGAAA
Source organism: Rhynchotus rufescens (assembly GCA_032273925.1). Classification (NCBI taxonomy): domain Eukaryota; kingdom Metazoa; phylum Chordata; class Aves; order Tinamiformes; family Tinamidae; genus Rhynchotus; species Rhynchotus rufescens. The sequence continues at coordinate 11,321 of JAVCKT010097231.1, read as the reverse complement.
AAATGCATAGAGAGTAATATGAGAGATTTTACACAATTCCTTTGGATGAGCTGCTGGGACATTCATTCAGTTCTAATTCTTCTAGAGATGTTTCTGATGACCACAAGTTATGAATCACCTGAGTCCAGTTTCAGCAAGGCACTGGTTAATCAATGGTTGATTATTGTGCTTAGTCCCTAGACTCTGCAGGGAAATCATAGGAGAGTGTGAGTCAGACTGAACCAAGTGTGTGCAATCATTTCACTCATCATTTCATGAAGAGGCTTAAATTCAACCATCAGTTCAAGAAAGGCCAGCCACTAATTGGAGAACTCTAACAATTTGTTAATACAGTCTACTTCTAGGATTATTTAAAAATTTGCCAGAGAAGGGCAATTTTTTGAATAGTTAAATATGTACCTTCTTCCACTTTATGTTTATTACTGTATTATCCCTTGATAAAGATCAGTATTGTTAACTTAGATAACTTTATCAGAATTCCATGATGCTTGATTTTTTTTTTTTACTTTGAACACTTGCATTAGAAGCTAAGTGAATACCTGAAGAATTCTGCTTTCATTAATCCTAGCTGTTGCTATTCCAAGGAAATTAATTTCCTCAAATGGCTGGCCTCTAAAGATATCCTTGATCCCTAAAAATTAATCAACTAAATTTATCTTTTAAGAGATCATTTTTGAACATTTTCCAATGACTGCTGTGATCATTCATCGAGTGATGTTTCACTCAAGTAGGCAATAGACCTTGTACTCGCACCCAGACAAAGTAGGGCTTTGATAACTTTTGCACATCTTTTGTGTAAAAGAGCAGTTTCAGACAAGCCTCTGAGAGTCAAACGTAGGCAGGAGTTAAGCCAAATTTATATATGTGAGTCCAATAATGTGTCCAAATTCTGGCATTCTACTTTAAACACTTGATAAGCCTTGTTATCTGTATCTGTTGTATCTGTCTTGTATCTACTTTTACATTTTTGAAAATTTAGTCATTTGGACATGAATATTGATGGATTAACTTTTGTGAAAAAATGTAGAGTGTTTCATATATAGAGAGTTACATATATGTCAAAATAGCTAGGTGATTCAGTGCTGCAACTAAGTATTAGTTTAATATATATATATTTGACATGCATTCAAAATAGAGATAAAAAGTAAACATTAAAAGTAAACATTAAATGTGTTTAAAAGCCTGGCATTTTGAGATTCCAGCCTTCAAGTTCATTGCATAAGACATGTAGAACTCCCATTCTGTATACCACAGAATGGCAGAGTTTGGACATTAGATATATGCAATTAGTAATCTACTCAGTTGTCAATGACAAAGGAGAGACATTTCTAAAGTTTGATTCACCATAACCTGAGTATTTAAAAAGGATGTAGTGAGCTAGCCTTTGGAACGACTCTCTCTCTCTTCTTAGATGACAGTGGGAGCCACTGTCAGAGTTGGTCACTTACTGCCACAGACTGAAATTTCAGTATTTTTCAGGGATTTTTCAGCATATCAACATAGCAACAGCATAGATTGTTCTCTGATATTGAGGTCAGCTGGAATAAAGTGATTGGTAAAATTATTGAAACTCTTTTATCTGTCTCCAAAATGGCACTAAATATTTGCAAGATGATTATTGTGATTAGTCCATAGGTCTGTCAGGAACCTGGTGGGATAGTGCTAGTCAGACTGTACTAAGTGTAGGTGAAGGATCATTACAATAATTTGCAATGTAGAGAATTAAATTCAAGCACCAGGAACTCCTCCTTGCACCATTAAAAGTTTGCACCAGTTTAGAGAGAACGGGGGACAATAAACTGTTGAGCTACATATGGTTCGGAAAAAAGAGGACTTCTGTAGTTAAAAGAAGTAACGTGAAAGCAAGGGTATAGAAGCTGTTAACTATAGGGACTGGTCTTTTCCATGTCCATGTTCTATTTATGTCCAAACTTTGATGAGATTAAAACAGTTCTCCAATAGAAAATTATGCCACAAATTATCTTTTTATTTTTCCAAAATAAAAACACTTTTTACTGGAGAAAATTTTCATTCAGAATTTGCTTTTGTATATTTTCCTACTTTCCTGTTAGTTTTGATTGGTGTAGATGTAGAAAAGTTGGCATATTGCTTGAAAACACAATCTCTTCTCAGAGAGCTCTGAGGGAAACCAAAGTAAAATATTTCTAGGCAACCAGCTTCCAGACTCCATAGATAAGGACAGTTTGGGTTAAGTAATGACCAACAAGTTAATTTCTTAGCTTCTTCAGTTCTTCTAAACAGTAATTATACTCCCACTCACTGCCAGATAAAATAATTATCATCCTTAAACATTTGCATTTATCACTTATTATGAAAATTTGTGTTGTATGGCTCATCTGAGTTAGTGCATGGTAAAAATTACTTATCAAGAAACACTGCCAATCATGAGCTCAGTTCATATGGCTTTCGCCATCTGTGAAAAAAGATATATGTCTGGAAAAGATAAAAAAGATAAATATGACTCCCAGGGAAAATGAAATTCTAGATTTTTCTTCATAACATAGTAGAATAATTTAAGATTAGGAAAGTGAGAGACATACAGGCAGTGTGAAAATCAATAGGTAAGTAGTAAAGGATGAGGGGAAATGACAGGAACTAGAAATGAGAATAGTAGAGGACAGAAGGGGAAGCAATGGTACAGTAAGATAAGGGCTGGTTCTGAGCACATCCTCTATTGTACACCCACATGCAAGTCTGTTGTGATTTGCTGCTCAAAACTACTTTCTTTTTCTTCTTAGAGTAACTTTAAAAGAGTCTTTATGAAACTGGTATTTTATTGAGTCAGCTGAAGTAAATGGTTTTTAAGTCACATGAATTCACGCCCCTTTTCAATTATTTAAGACACAATGTATTATTTAGTGTTCTGTGTGTTCATTTGTTTTAAGACAATCAATCTATGTGTATCAAAGTGATGACATTCCTACTCAAGTGCTTTTTCAAAAATGGTTTTAAGTGTTCCTCTCAAAAATAACTTTTAGAGCTGAATGTTCTTTATACTTCACAAAACTTTAAATGGGTCTTTCCTGTTTTGTATGAACAGTTGTAGTTTCTCTTACCTGTCAGGCAAATATATGCTCTGAAATATAAAAGTATCATTTAACCTCTCAGCAGTTTAATTTAATCTATGCATTGGTTATATCTGTTAGAAAGATATGTTTCCTGTAACTGTAACATATGGGATATGTTTCCTGTAACTGTAAACATAAAAATGCATTTCAGTCGAAACATGGAGAAATACTTGATCTAGAGGAGAAGGCAGGGTCACCTTGAGGAGGCTTCCCCAAGCCCGGGAGCCTCCCTGGGCAAAGATGTTGCAGTAGAAGTGTCTTTGCATGCTGAGGAAAGACACTCATCTTTCTCTTAGTCTACTGGGGACTCTGTTTTTACACCTTTTGATAGTTGTTTTTGTTTCTCATGCCTCAGGCAGCAGTGATGGAAGTCAGGAGAGCAGAAAACACCAAGAAGGCAGGACTTCTGGCTGACAGCCCAAAAGAAACTTCTTTTGCTGAATGGAGGTATGGATTTGGGAATGGGAACATTCTGATTTGTTCAAGAGGGAGAGAAACTTTCTGAGTAACTTTCTAAGTAACATACAACAAGATTCAGTGAAACCACAGGCTGAGATTACTGTGGAGAGAAGGAAAATGGAGGGAGCTCATTCCTCATTATGAGCAGGGAAACTGTGGTCACACTAGCCACTTTGGGGCAAGACTGTTGGCACAGAATAATCTAGGAGCATCCAAGATGGAGTAACACTGCCCACAGTCCTTCCTCACAAGAGAGGACCTGGACCTATGTCTGTGATCCTGTTAGCATGTCCCCCCTTACTTCCTTTGCCAAGCGTTATAGGTCCATCATGAGTGGTGGTACCTCTTTGGAGAAGTCCTGGCCCTGGTAATTTCCATGTTATAAGGCATGTGAGGATTTGAAAGATTCTCTTGCCATTCAGTAAACTCATTTTTAATTTAGAAATTCTCTGCAACAGGGTAGTATTTTTAGTTTTCAGAAAAAAAAAATCAGTTTGCCTTTTATGGAAAATTAGTCTACTTCCTTCAGTGCTTCAGTTTTCCAGGAGCTGATACAAACTAGATAATAATCTGTGATGGAGCAGGGAGCTTAAAAACTCTGAAGGCCCAGCTCCAGATGTTTGTTTTGGGCTCCCCATCAAACAGTCTGTGCAGCCAAGACCTAGGAGGCTTGTTCTCATGCAGATGATATTGAAGGGTTTCCCGCGTGTCATGTGTTCTGGAAGCCATGAAGCCCACCAGGTGAGCCAGCAGGAACTTTGGCACAAGCCTATAGAAAATATTTCTGAGAAGCACTTTTTTTCAGGTCAAATTCTTGGAATATTCCCAACCATCTCCACTACTTTCAAGTTCAGTAATTGTGCAACCATTTAGGGATTTTAGCTTACATATATAATTAATTAAACTAAAGAGAAAATTAAAAGATAACAGAAAGTAATTTCCATCTCTGACTAGATTCTGACTTGAATCTTATCGGATTAGACATAGTAAAACATAGAAGAAAGAAATGTATTTTCAGGGAAGGAAATGGAGGACTTAGAAGTTGTTTGCATCTCTATGTTCGAGGCTTGCCTTGTTTTCTTATTTTCATTCATGTAAGTATCAACCTAAGCAATAAACAAAGCTATCCCGGCTATAGATATTTGTGAGTAGCAGTGATGCCTAGGACTGTTTCTTAAAAAATAATTATTTCATGGAACGAGCAGATACATTTTATAGCAAGGAAATTGAGAATTAGATGAATTACCACCCATCAAAGAGAAAAAAAGAAAGAAAAAGTAAAAAAGTCAGATTGGTTTGTTTCCAAAACCTTAATGTCACATTGCAGTTTTAACTTAAAAATGTTTTTTCTATACCAAGAAGTCTTATAAAACAATGTATAGAAAAAAACACATTTCTTTTGCTGAAGAAATAACATGAAATTCTATAAATCTGGTACCATGCAGTCTCAAAAGTAGTCCTTGATTTGGACTGGAACAAAAAATGAAATTGGATTGTCTCCTGTCTTCATAAGGAATCTGTGGGAGTATTTATTTATTGAAATATCTACACAACAATGACACATCAATTAACATACATTTTTGATTAATTTTTTTAATTACTACTCTAAATGTTTTAATTAAAAACAGGTTCAGACCTTTGGCCAGTAGTTGACATAGTCAGTAGGACTAATTTATGCTGTTTAAGACAATGGAGCAGCACTCATACCTTATCAAATAAAGCTGGTATACCAGTTTTCATTAGCCTAGTGTGTAAGTTATTTCTTGTTTGGTCATCAACTTTTTTTTTTTTTTTTTTTTCCTGAATAACTTACACAAACAAGAAATAGTATTTCCTTAGCTCAGCCTTCTTTTAATAAGATAAAATAGTGAACACTAAGACTCCTCAAGACTGCAGCCTTGGTGACAGCAAGACTGTGGTGACAGCAGCCAAAAGAACAGAACTTTTTTTTTGTTATTTATTTTTCTTGTGTAGCAGACCAACAAATGTATTTGGAGAAAGATTTGTCAGAAGAGAAAATTGACACAATGCAAAATTATTGAGTTAGAAAATCGTATCCAAAGATCACACTTTATGCATTCTACTTTAGTTTGTGGGCCAATGGTAACTGGGTAACCATGCTTTAATAAGAAAATCCAACAGCTATATTTTTTAGTAGATCCTGCTGTCCTTGCCAGATGGCAACAAAATAACAAGCAGCACTGCTGACTGAAGCAAGAAGATAGGGACATATGCACCTGCTCTTCCTACTGCTCAGAAATAAAATATTACTCATTCTTCCATCCAAGACTACACTAAGGGACAGTTTCACCATGAGAAATCAACACTTGCTTTTTATGGCTTAAATAAAAATATAATGCCGCTTTGATTGCCTGAGACATGGTATAGTTACAGAGAAAAAGCACTCAAGTTTCCAAAAGTTACCCTAATAAGTTATTAAAACTTAATCTTCTAAGATTTTTAGTCTAATCGATTAAAAGTCTTTTGATCTTTTCCTTTAGAATAAACCTCCAGAGAGCAATAACCTTTTAACTACAGTGCATGAGGACTGTACCTGAGTTTCTTTCCTTGTAGGCCACTCATTTTCAGCTATGGGTTTACTAAAGCAGATGACCTATCTTTACCTATTCTGTCTTTGTCAGATGACCATTGCTAAGATTTTACCACTGAAGATATTTGGCATATATTAAGATATCAAAAGATACAAAAAGGCACCTGCAGAAAACTAATCAACCAAAATTAATTCTAAATGATTCTAATTGCATTCTGGCAACAAAATATTTCTAAATTTATTATGAAGTGCTTCTATTGATCTAAAAATGTACCTTACCTACACTTTGTTTTGACCTCTCTGTTGGGCTAATATAGTATTTGCTTATACTAGCCTATATCAACTCTATGTAAATTTGACAGCTGCTTCACAGCCTTTCGCCAAAGAAACCTTTGAGAATTAGTCATATTGCTCTTTCCATAAATATCTCTTGTTAAGATTGATAGAGCCAAGTAGTGAGGTGAGAAGGCCTGAAGCAGAGAGGTGAGGACTGATTGCTGGTTCCCCTTGCTTGTGCCCTAAACTACTCGGGAGGATATCCACACACTGCAGGGATGGCAGTGGGCTCCTGTGGGACAGCTGCATTTCAGCAGGGTTTCTGAGCTCTGATTGAGTACGTGCTGGCTGTGCCACTGAGATGCCACCTTGGGTATCTGTATCCAAGTGTAGGTATCTGGCCTTGTGGAGCTTGAAGGTGTAGATGTGGCTTAAATACCTTCACATATCTGACTGCTCCTTTTTTAAAAAAAATCTCTTTGTATATGTGGCTCTGACAGAACTGTTTACTCAGTCAGTATCAATTAATTCTGAGACTACCATGGGCAGAAAAAGCAGGATTATCCTTTCAAGATTTGACTTGACATGATGCTTTCTTTGGGCTGCATCTGACCCTGTCGCAGCCACTTCACAAAGATCCACCATCACTGACCAAACATGCCATCCTAAGGAGAAGGCTAACCTAAAAGTGGTTACTCTCTTTCTGTAAGAATGGGAAAATGTTATCAGTAGTACCATGACATTGCTATTATCTGGCTAAATAACACTTCACTATCCACAGGAGCTTAGAAAGGAAGTTCTTGGTTTCATTTGCAGTGAAAGTTTATGTCTCAGAACAAACCATTTACATATACAGCTGTTAGACCAGAAATTAAATGAAATGTTTGCTTTTCTTTATTTCGGCTTAGTTTTGTTTTTGTTTTCCACTTCTATATAGAAAGACGTCAATAAACTGAAAGGGAAGAGGCAACAGTTTCATTACAGCAGGTAATTCTGGTATTCTGATGGCACTAGAAAGTCTGAGTTTTTATATGCCCTGGCAGATAGATATCTCTCAAAGACAGTGAAAGAAAAGAATTTTGGGACATGCCAGTGCTTAAAAAACTTGTCTAGCCATTTGGCAATTGCTCCAGACACTGGCCATATAACATAGTTTACCTACACAAGCTAGAAGAGTTCCAATACCAAAGAATAGGACTGTGCCATCTAAGTAGAAAGATTAGCCATTTTGCTGTGAAATACTAAGCTTTTTCATATCCTTACAGACAAAGAAAAAAACATGACCATATGCACTCAGTTGGTGTGAATACTGGTTTCCTCGCAGAAGAAACTATTAATATCTAAACACTAAAGCGTGTGAGGTTTTTCTGGAGTGAAACTGAGCACAAACGATATAATCTTAGGCAAGGACCTAAGCAGTTCTGTCAGAGCCACACATACAGTCTACTAACACCTGAAGGAAAATAAAAGTTCAAATACACACATTTGATCTTACTGAAATATTATTTTCCCTCAAGAAAAAACAGTGAAAGCAAATCATTAACAGAAGCTGTTGAACAGGTCTTCAAAAACCGCCTGGATGCCACCCTGTGCCCCGTGTTCTAGGCGTCCCTGCCAGACAAGGGGGTTGGACTGGAAGATCTCTAGAGGTCCCTTCCAACCTTAACCATTCTGTGATTCTGTGAGCTGTCAGGAATTCCTCCCTTGTTTGAGCACTGGAAGATTACAACAAAGTTTCCTATATCCAGAAAGGCACTTTATTTCTGAATCCCTAAGAACAGAGCAAAAAAACAAGGTGAAAGCCATTCTGTGAGGCCCCTACTGAGCATCCTGGCCAAGCACGAAATTTCTAACAGCATAAAGTCTTTCTGTGCATTTCTTTTGGGTGAATAATAAGAAAAAACCCATGCTGTTTAGCTAGCTCCATAGAAGCAGCTTAGGTAGCTCTCTGCACAATAGCCTGTGGGTTGGAGAAGACCGGAGGGAGGAATGTGACATTCAGCATGGCAGGGGGAACATGACTGCTATGCCCTGAGTATGTTCTGTAATTTCCTAGCCTGGGGCATTTTGCTTCTTTTTCTTTGGAAGCAACCTCATGGAAAATCTAAAAGTTTTTCTCTTAATTCTGTGACTCAAATACTTGATGGGGGTTGCTCCCTAAAATATTTTGAGTATCAAAAAAAAAAAAAAATGCACCTATACCTATGCTCATATACCTCTATCAAAGGAACCAGCACTATCTTTGATGATTGCAGCTCAGCTCTTCTGCTTCCTGAGCTCTATATTTTAACCTCTTCACACTTCAAATCAGCAAAGATACAGATTTAATTCAAGTATTCACTGTCCTTTTTTTTTTACCTTGGAGGATTTTTCAAATAAAGGCTTGTACTTTTGAAATCCTAGAGACTCTGGGTGACTCACCATATATTAGGGTTCATCAGAGGAAAGATTACATTGATCTACTCCCAAGTGGAGAATTTAAGTTTGAAAAATATCATTATAACAAAAAATATTAAACATGTTCAATTATGTTAAGACATCTTGGATAAAAGGAATCAGACAATACTGCTTTTAGGAATCCAATCAATGTCCAGAAGTACATTTTAAAGCAAAATATTCTACTGCAGGTTATGTTCCTGTAACACTGAAAACACATTTCAATCTGGGAATTAAACACAGAATGGAATTGCTTTTATGGGCCATTATGAATGAAGGAAAAAATATTGGACCATTTTTTTAAAGCTGTTTCTCACAGAAGACTGAGCTGAGGATGCTGGTAACTCAGCCAAAAGCAAATATTCTGTTAGGTTTCTATTTACAAAAGAAGAAATTTACAAAAATACAGCATAGGAATTGTGATTATATTAATGGATGGTAAAAGCCAGGTGAACAAGCTTTGAAAAGATACTTTCCATAGCATACAATTGCCGTGGGTTTACAGTTACATATGGCAGCTCATTTAGAAGAAAGAGCTTTTATAAGGCACTAAAAGGTACCAAATAAAAGATTGTTGCACTGAACTAGCCTTATTACATTCAGTAGATATGTTCTGTATATTTTCATTATATTGCGTCCTATGACAATTGTATTTCTATTTCTTATTATTTATTTTGTAGAATGCATCTTTAAATTTTACATAACAAATGGTTATAGTAGAAATTCTCTTTAGAGTTTACTATTTTAACATCTTAAAAACAAACAAAAACTCCTTTTAAAATATTTCCAACAGCTTTACAGTCACTCATGTAAATAGTTACTCAAGGACAAGAATCCAAATATCTAGGCCTGCATTTATTCTCCTAGCAAGGAGAATTTAATGAATCAAAATCAGCTGTGGAATCAGATCTTTTCAGCTTCATTTATTATTTGAAACAGTATGATTTTGTACAAGATTTTTAGCACACTTCATTTTTTTAATCACTTCCACACAAATCTTTGTTCCTTGTTCAAAAGCTTGCAGTTATTATTTGTGAAGAAGAAAAGTAAAACAAGATGTAAATGTTAGCTTGAGTGTCCTTGTAAAATACACTTACATCTAGTATTCTTGAAGAAATACTTGGCAAAAAGAGAAAAATTGAAGCTTCAGATGCTCTTATTCAATAAGGTAATTCTTTCCCTTCCCAAAACAAATTTTGATGCTTCAGTAGAAAAAATCACTGGGTGATATCGGTAGGACAAGCACTGGAAACTGTCCTGCAGTTTCCTACAGCTACAGAATATTGTGAATTCAAGAGCCATTGTAAAAAGGAACTTTATTGGCTTGGTATTTACAAGTTAAATCACAGACACAAGGGAGATTAAAAACCTTTTGAAAAAGAGAAGAATGTTATGGCTCAGCTCTGCTCAGCTTTTTCCAGGGACAACCAAAAGCTCTATATGTGTTTGCTGGGAGTTTTTTGGCAAAACTGATACTAATTCAAAATTTCTTCAGTTGAAAGAATAGAGGCATTCTACTCAGAAATATGAATAAGAGAATAGATAAAATGCAGAGTAGTCAAATACTTACCTTACATAGGAAATCAGTGCTAACAATTGAAATTTAAAGATTCAACACTAAAACTGTGTTTTGAAGTGGTATAAGAGTTTTTGTGTCTTCTATATAAAAAAAAATATGATGACTGTTTTTTTCCAGTAAGGACTGCAATGCTGAAAACAGTACATTTATTGAAAATTATCTGAAGACTGTGAATAGTGGCAGAAATTTAATAGTTGTTTTTTTTTAGCACTAAAATAAAGAACCAGTATTTGCATACAACACAGACAAGTGTTCCAGAGCTATCAGCTCTACAGGGACAATAATTCATTTCCTGCACTCTAATACATAGATGTGGTATATAAAGGTGGTGTTATCAAAATTACCATATTAACAGATTGTGCATTGGAATAAAAGCTGATAAAAATATAACACAAAAAATATTTTAAGAGACTACTCAGACTGTCTAAAATGTGTTGTTATTGTTTAGCATCGAATTTTGAA
>JAVCKT010097230.1:0-11951 GCA_032273925.1 Rhynchotus rufescens | reverse complement strand
GGCTGCCCAGGGAGGCTGTGGAGTCTCCTTCTCTGGAGGTCTTCCAAACCCACCTGGATGCCTCCCTGTGCCCTGGGTGTCCCTGCTGGAGCAGGGAGTTGAACTAGATGTTCTCTAGAGGTCCCTTCCAACCTCAGCCATCTTGTGATTCTGTGATTAAATTATTCAGGAGGCAGAAAGCAAATTGCAAATGAGCATCTCTTTGGGGCCTATTAAGCAGAGAGAAGGCAGGGAGCACGGTGAGCTAAGGAGGCTCTGGTGGAGCCCGGCCGTGCTGGGAACGCTCTGCGGTCGCGCGGGGCTGCTGTGGGACTCGAGCACCTCAGAGAAACAATCATCCCGTAGCGTTTTCCTTAAAATATTTGCAGCATACGTGTGTTCCAAAGTATTTTGGAACAGTCAGTTCAGTGAACTGTGAACAGTCTGAACAGGCTGAACAGTGTGCAGTCCACGTTGGCCAGTGGGAGGTGAACAAGCTCTGTCTAGGACTTGGCTGACTCCGTGAGCACAGGGAATTTCTGCAGTTTCTGTGCCCAAACAATTCCATATTGTGCAGGGGCAGGCGATGGGTGCTGTGGAAGAGGAGCCCATCAGTGTCCTGTGCAAGGCAGCCTGGTGGGGACACGTCCTTCCCCCGGGATGGGTCTCCCAGAGCCTGTGCAGGAAGTTTGATGTTCCAAATGGTCCCGGCCAGCAGGAGCACATTGACCTGCTGCAGTGCTCCATTGCACTCTGTTCTCCACCCTGCTTGGGAATTCATTTATCCACACAACACTCCAGCTGGGTATAATCTCTTCCTTTACTTCCTTGCACTCTGAAGTGCAGGCTCCTTGCAGCTTTTCCTCAAAGTCTACAGGAAAAGAAGTTGAACTCTGCTTCTGAGAACACAAGAACATCCATCCAGCAATCTGCTCTTCCCACCCTGTGCATTATAATGCCCTGGTTATAGTTTGTTTTATTTAAGGTATGTGATTCAAGACATTCGTGGCACAGGTTTGCAACGCAAGCATTCCCTACAGTCGGATACTTCCCTCCTGTGTGGCAGCAGAGCAGGCACCCTTTATTTCCCACATGCTGGAAACTGCAGGTTTGTAAGCTCCTTTTTAGACAAAGTTTTCATTTTCTAGATATAATAGTTACAGTTATCCTGGTTTTCTCTTGTCAAAATATTCAGTCTTTTTTCACAAAAGTACCAGAAAATGTTCCAAAAAAAAGGGTTCAGTTTTGGTGCAAAGCATTTCTTCTGATTTAGCCTCTCATCAGCTCAAAATCCAGTGCACAGGGCACGTGTGCCCACAGCCAGACAGTAAACCCAGCTTATCAAAGGCATTCATATTTCTGATGTTTATTTATGTTGCTGCAAGTTATGAGCCTTTACATATCTTCAAAGCTCTGACCTTCCAATTTATTTCAGAATGTGCCAAAGTGTAATTTTCTTTGCAGACAGACTGCTAAAATCAGAGGAAATGTACTTCTCCCCCTTGCTTGATTTAGCAACTTCAGAACAGCAGTATTAAAGCAGCAGGCATTTAAAAATAAGGTTTTGACCATCATCAGGTAAGAGCAGCTTATTTCTGCCAAAGCTATGCATGACAAACATTGCCTGAATTGCAATTATGATGATTTCCCTCTTGGTCTTGATTTTAACTGGTGCTCTGAGGTCAGGATCACTGCATTTCAAGACATAACATAACTTATAGATGTAGCATAGTACAGAACTAACTGTAGAAATTCAGAGTATAGTGGCACATGGTTGCTTAAAGGCATGGTCTGTCAGCATGTAAAACTATATGGGGCCAGTGCTTAGAACCTGTAGGAAAATATGCAATAATGCACAGATGTAGGTGGCATAATTGCAGTTGCTATGGGAACCTGACTTTAGCGAGGGAGTTTCCTGAGTTCTGTGGATTAGAATTTCAATCTCAGGAATGCACTAATATAATATTTTGCATAACATCTCCCTGAGTTAAATCCCGCAAGATGTTGCTAAGGCTGCCAAAGAGAGTGTTCATAAAATCATCTCCTCTGATACGATCCTTATTAACCTGCAGTGCATATACTGCTAGATCAGCCACCTAACAGCAAAACATCCCCCGGGTCTTTTACTTTAACGTGTCTAGATTTTAGAAATATTTTTATATAGGTTTTTTAATTAGGGGTGTCTAGAAAAGTCCTAGATAGCAGTCAATTACATGACCTAGTGCTTTTGCAAAGTACCATACGCTATCCCTACTTTGAAGCTTTCAGTTCAAGCTCCATCCTTTGCTTCCTGCTAAAAAGGCTTTGGTGAAGATGTGGTTTCAAAGTAAGCCAGGCTTTCATGACATCTCCTGCTCTTAAGCTCTACAAAGTGTCAAAGCAACGGCAGGAATTTTTGTCGTTTGACAAATGTGAAGGCTTTGACTTACCAAGGGCAGGGATATCCAGGAGCAGCAGCGTCGCTCAAGCCCGTCCTCAACCACGTCTGGCCTTTTTGTCAAGCTCTAATCTCAAAACCTGATGGTATAATAAGCTATGTTTATTTTAAAGACAGTAATACCTTTCTAAAAGTTTACTGCATCTTTATTAAGCAGAAATATGTAGCAGACTTAGGGAGGAGCTGTGCCTTGCTCTACACATTTTAATGCCATCATTGGATGAAGAAAATATTACTGATGTTGAATGAATAAGTCAGAATTTGGCCCCAGACACATGATTGTCACTAAATAACATATGTTTGAGGTATGAGAAATAAGAGGCTACAACCTCCCTGAATAGGGCAATTGAAGTTACCCACTGCAGGGCAGAACCTTTTCAAAGGCACAAAGATTTCATTTTTTTTCAGTAAATGGGGATGTATGACTTGAAAGGGTGGGAATGAACTGTCTGAAGGTAGCGTCTATGGAGATTTTGTTAAGGTGGCTCACCTTGGGCATCCCTACTAAGTTAGGAGCAGAGAACTGGACAGTTCCTATTTCTGATGTTTAGGTTGCTGGGACCCATCAACCGTTGCACAGTTTAATATCATAGCTACAAACTTCTTGGAGGATGTTTATACTAAGCAGTTCCCATTTTTGATAGCACCAGAGCTTATTATGCTCGAAAATTAAGTGCTATCTCTGCATCATCCTGAATGGTGCTGAGTGTCCCATTAAAGCACATTTATGTGTGTTCCTGCAGCAACTGTGTGAAAGTGTTTTGTCAGCTTCTCTAATTTGCTTGCAGACGAGTATTTTTATCAAGCCAGAGGGGCTTTAGTCGTGTCAGGTTGTGTCTGCCTGCAACGGGCACGGGGACTGTCCTGCAAGGGAATGATAGTCCCAAGGGTGTGCAGGGCCTCCACGGAAAATGCTGCTGTTGAATTGAGTGAAGCCAGGATTTAAATGCTGTAGACCAAGATTTAAATGCTGTAGACCAAGATTTAAATGCTGTAGGCCAGGTTGCTGCCACGTCCTTGGCTGTGCTCCCTGGCAGTGCCCTGCGAGCAGCGCGTGGAGCACGGTGGCTTCCAGAGGGAGCAGGAATTGGGTGGTCCTGCTTGAGGCTCTTGCAGCCACGTCTGCAAAGCAGCAAGCGCCAGCAAGGAAGTGCAGATTTTGCAAAATGCTGAGTGCTTAAGAGGCAAGAATTGCTCTCATCTCTCCTGGCCTGCTGCTTGAATGAGAAATAGAAGTGACCAGTATCTCTGAGGAAGCATTCAGTGCGGTGGGAAGAATAATTCATAGGATATGAGGTCTCCCTGGAGATAAATAAACTGAACACGATGCTAGCATAGTAATAACTTGCAAACTATTTTCCTAAGAGAACAAGCAGATCTCTGAGAGCCTGGGATTTAGCCAGCTTGCTTCTGCAGCTCTGTTGTGCAGTGTTTGCAGCGAGTTTTCACCTCTAGGTTTCTGTCAGCTGAAGAGATTTGCTCCTCTTTCTTGCATCTTGAAAACTGTTTGGGTGTGCAGTACATCCTGGCAGGTGTTTGTTTGTGGTGTGGTTCCTTTTATGATTTATTTAGATGCTATTTAATGTCCCATGGTCAATGTTACAAGTTAGAGATGTCTTTTTGTAGCCTGGAACAGCTGCTTAATAATCATTCTGGGATGAAAAGCAAGCACATTTTCTGACTGATAGGTTGACCCTCTAGATACGTTATATTCAGTATGACTTTCCTCAGCTATCATATCAAGTATCCTTTGATTAAACAGCTCATCAAAAATAAATGAATTATGATCTCGGTAGTAGTGCTGCCTCCCAAATGGAATTCAAGCTGAAGCTGTCAGCTCGTGTAGGGCTCTCTATGCAGGAGCAAGGGAAATAAATCCATTAGTGTCAAGCGGGTGCGTGTCTGTGGGAACCGGTTGCTGTAATGTTACTACAGCTTCAATTATTTCTAACATAGAATAACAAAGTAGTATTTCATTATGAAGATAAACAGAATATAGACTAATATACCTGGATGAATGATCTATAGCTATAGGAAATCAAGCATTGCTAGCTCGAAAGAATCTGAAGTTTAAATAAATCCAATAAATTGGCCCTATGTCTCTGTAATTTATTGATTAAAGAAGCAGGGGAAGTACATGGAAAGACCTAATGAAATGCTACTGTTGTGTGCAAGGTTTTTCTTTCTGAATATTGCCTGAATTCATAAAATCATAACTAGGGTTGTTCTGGCAATAGTTACTGAAAAACTTCTTTGTTTTCTCTAAATTATAATCAACATTCAAATGATGAACACCATTGTGAAAGCAATGACAGAAGTGAGGCTTCCTGAAAAAAAACTTCAAATTTGTTGTATTTATACCCTCTAAGTAAAGGCATCCATGCAGTTAAGCTCATATCATTCCAGTCTAACCAAAGGTTAGAAATGGAAATTTTTCTGTTTTCATTTTACAGGTGAACAGCGGTGGCAGGAGCAAAAAAAATCCACAAGGAAATTAAGAAATCCAGTCCTTTATTATAAACAAAATGAGGTAGGTCTGAAGAGCCTTTCTTTACAAACCTTATGTTATCTGAATAATCAGAAACAGATGATAAAAAAACTTTGATAAGGGCCAATTTTCAACGTTAATTAACAAAAAACAAAGGAGACTTAAACTAAAACCCAAGAGGCGTTATCCTTACGTAGCATCCACAAGCACGATTTTCTTGCTGTGTTTTAGCAGTCAAGAATGTTCTTTGTAATCCTCGTACGTTACCCAGAACCATCGCTTTTTCTCCACTTTTTCACCACTTTTTCACTTTTCTCATGAAGACAGGATGAGTCAGCAGCCAAATCTGCCCTTGTTTAACTGAGGTATCTGCTTTGTGCGTAATTACAGTATCTGAAATAAATTAATAAAGCTGCCACTTTAACCTTTTGAAATTTGACTGAATATTATGAAATAATCTAAAAATGGGAAGCCTGGCTTTAGACGTCAAGGTTCATTACGCAGGCACCAGCTTTCAGCATATTGCTAATTTATTTAAGAAGTGCTGGCTCAATTGTTTAGCTGGGTAATATACTATACTCAGCTGCTGATTTTCATGTTTTAATTTTTTTTATTGCTGTTTTATGAATCTCCTCCCCCTTGCACAAGATTAGCCAGTTTATTGTCTCATAATTATACTCTGAAAAAAGAGCAATATTCAAGCCATGGTGTTGTAGCTGGCAGTATGCATCTCATCTGCTCTCCAAATGGAGCTTTTTCCCCTTATAAATTCAGAAAGACAAGTAATTGAAAACCTTTTGTAAGAAAAATCCCATCAGCTTTGAACTGATAACCCAAGCACAAACTTTGAGCCTCATTTGACTTGAAATTGCCTCATGGTAAATGTACAAAATTGGGGGTGAAAACATTAAAAGCTCACACACAATATCTGTTGCTCTTCAAGTAGCACTGGAAAACAGAAGTTTTTTTTTCCCACCCTGCATCTTTACCTTTAACTGTAAAATATTGCTCTTGGTGTTGCTGCAAAGGTAAGACAATTCTTCTGTATTGCTGTATACTTCCTATAGTAGGACAGGGCTGGGATTTATGGCTGATTCACTCAGCTACTGTTTTCAACAATGTTCTTAGCAGGATATTGCTTTTTGTACACTGAAATATCCTGAATGAGATTGGATTGTATGCAAGATGAACCATGAAGAAGGAGGAGGAGAAGAAAAAGCATAGCCATTGAATTTTAAAAAGCATAAATTGTCAGTTTAACACTTGATGTTGCTTGAACGTCCTGATCATTTTCTATTTTTTTTAGTACTGGAGGAAAAAAAAATGTCTGAAAATAGGAGTGCAGTCAACATGAAATCTATTACACAGCTTAGAAATTGCCATTTACATGTTTGAAAACACAGCCATGGCTTTAATTTTAGGACAAAATAATCACATTTGTTCTAGGCATTACATAGTAAAACATGCTTTATTCTGCCTCTTTTTTTTATGCTCATCTATATAGGAAGGAAAGTGCAGATCAAGCCTGTATCAGCACTGCATTTTCTGTGCACTGATCCACAGTGCTGTAAAGAGCAGTAACAACTTAGTAAGTCTTGTGTTTGTGGTTTGGCTGACGTAGAAGTTGACATTGTATTGAGAAGATAACACAGATTCCAATTGAATTATTCTTTTGAACAATGCAGAATATCTGCCAAATGAATGGAAACCACTCACTGTGGAGGAAAACTTCCTTTTAATTTTTAAATACAGCCCAGCTAAATAGTCAGGCTGCTGGCAGGGAGCTGTCTGGTGCTCGCCAGCAGGATCTGTCAAGGGAATGGTAAATTAGCCAGTGACTGAGCCATGCTGTGCAGCCAGGGAGAGATTCCCCATGATGACACTGCCTGTTTGGTGCCTAGTATATTGGAAGAAAAAAATGGGATAGGTCTTTGTATAACAAAGATTCACAACTGTTGCGTTTCGGGATAGAAAGTCGGATAAAAGAGTCTTGCAGGAAGATTTTTCAGCAATGAAGAGCCACGTCAGTGATCAAGGAATCTGTCTTTTCGATGACTTTTTTTGTGCACTGTATTAGGTGCAAACAGAGTGCAATACCAGGATGTTTTCAGCGCAATCCATGGTTTGCTAAAATCATCAAGAGTAGAAAGTACACATGCAATGCACTTAAAATGTTGTGAGAATGTCTCTGATAGGATAGTTCCCAGATATTGCAACTTTAATTCACTTAAAACATCTCTACAAGCAATCGTCAGTGGAGCCTGGTTTTAGTAGATATATAAAAATATTAAATATGTATAAAAAAACCACCCCAAAGTATGTGCATCAATTTTGTTTATGGGAAATCAGTAATAAGACAAACTTTAATTGAACTTTGCACAGAAGCACTAATATTTTGCCTATGAATGCATTGATTTTTTTGAGTTTATATTCACTCCAGAGAATGTTTTATTTATGTCACTAAACCCAGAAACAGCATTTATTGCCAAATTGATTATATCCCCGTTTTGTTTTACCCTGGGATTTACCGCTCTATTTTTTCCCCAAATCATTGTCAACCTAATATTTTTGAGACTTTTATGGGTGATGCACGAGAGAAGATGTCTTTGTAATGCCTCGTTAGAGATTCTCCTTCACTTTTTCCTTAAGGCAACATGTTTGGAGCAAGTCTCATTATGCCTGGATCTAACATTTCATTCAGCTGTGCCAACTTGAAAGGAATAAACAGCGACTAAGAATGAGGTGGGTGTTTGATATTAGCCTATTAGGCAAGCAGGAGAGACTGAATGATGCAAAAATAATTATTGTTGGAGTATGTGTACATAATTATTAGAGACAAAGTATCAGAAATTGAGGATTCTCTAGCTAGAGGTGACTGTTGTTTGATAGCAGGGGCTGAAGATGCCTCACATCCTCTGAAAAGCTCTTTCCCTTTTTACTGTTACTGATATTTTTGCCTATGGGAAAGCTGATGACTTATCCAGACCTGTGAAACCATAAGGTTTTTTTTGGAGTTTCTTCTCAAATATATTGTCCTTATAAAATACCTTAACACTTCTCCCAGGCTCAAACTCTTCCTTGTATTCATCCCACTGAGTTATCGGTTTTTAGATATTCTTGAAGAGTAGCAAGCTGCTTTCATGTGGTTAAATTAAGAGGCCTGGAATCCTTCATAGATATTCTGCTAAGTAAAGACTGACCTGCTGTGTAATTGGGGAATGCTAGGAACACCTCGGGGAGGCCTTTCATCTGCTGAGGGATGAAAGGATTGCTAGGGACATCTGAATGTTTTGCCTCAATTTGAAAATATTATAATAAAACTTAAATAGTGCACCAATTTGCACTTCGGAGAACTCAAAAGTCATACCACATAGGTAGCATTTTTTTGTTAAATTTTTTTGGGGGAGCTGAATATTTAATATTGTAAACCAGGCTTAGAATCTTTTTGAGTATTTGATGCATCCTCTGAATTAAGCAAAGGTTCAGGACCCCCTTGGTAAAGTGATGTTATGTCTCTAGGGAACTTTGCTAATTAAAGTTAGCAGCTAACATGTTTTTGGAAATATTATTGCAGCTTCTCCCTGGGCAGGTGCTTTGTTACCTCCTGTCACTTAACATGATTTACATTAGAAGTGCATGATAGCCTGAGAACATGCAATGTAGTTCCCAAACTTTTATGATGCTGCTTCCCACCGTCACTGAAATGTGTTTGAATGTGGTACTTTTTGTGTATTCTCTAGTATGTCTGTTATAAGCTTATTAATGGTATTGTTTTGTGTCTTCTTAGGTTGGAATAATTAAAAGAAAAAAGAATCAATCACAATGTATTTTATCTCCAGAAATAGTCTGTTCACCAAAGGAAATCCTCTCATGCCTGTGCAGAGTAAGGAATTTTAAGGGATTTTGCAGGGAATACTTTGCTCCAGGCATCTTCCTTTGGGTCCACTAACCACTCTTGTAATACCTGAACATATCTGAACATGAAGATTAGGGCTAAATAATAAAAAACCCATGACCTCTGCTGCTGCATTGTGCAAAGACATGCTTGTCTGGAAAATATGTTTTGACTAATCCTCAGTAACTGTAGCCAGCAGCATCTAGAAGGAAAAAAGAGGCAGTGAGGGAGGAGGGAAGGAAGAATTTGGGCTTTCAACTTTCTCTGCCACCGCTTGATTTATTTATTAGTGGCCAAGAGCAAAGTCTGTGAGCAAGGTAAAGCTGTGAGGCAGTAATGGCTCTAGGTTATGTGCTGGGCATCCGTTTGTCAGTAGCCAGATGTGAGTGTGTGTGTGTGTGTGTGTATAGTGCTCCAGAGAGGGGAAAGCAGAGGTCACCAGTGGCTTTTCGTGGGGAGGGAACAGAACTGAAACTTTTGATTGATGATTAATTCATTATTCTGTGTTTGGAAAACCTGGATGAGAATTTTAGGGTATACCTTAAGCATATCTGTAAAGAAAAAGCCTTCATTTCCATTTAACATTTGAGATCTCATCCCTTAGTAAGTGGATTTGAAATATAATCCAAATATGAAGCGTAAAAGGAGAATTACTAACAAGAATGAAGTCTACTCTCCTGCCTGTTAGCTAATCAGAGCATCAGATGTTCAGTAATGTCTTTTAATATAAAACCAGTAGTTTGTTTTTCCCAGTCTAGTGAGGAGAACTGTTTCCATTGGTTTATTGTGGAATATAATGTTAATAATCCCCCTATACTGCAAGAAATCTTTCTATAGGAGATGTGTAATTATAACTGTACCTATTTCCACAGGTCTAATGGTGTAGCTGATGGATGATGGATGTGTGCAGCATACCCAGAATGTTAATCAGTGTACACCTGCTACGCAACCACGGTACGAAATTTAAATATAATTTCCATTCCACAAAAACACTTAAATATTTTGGAAGCCTGCCATATACTTATTTTAAGCCAAGCTTGATGATGCACTGTGTTTCACAGGAACTTTCAACATATTCCTAGCATTTAATGAGGCATAACAAAATCTTTCACCATCTACAAAAAGCTCCTTTATCATGCAGACCCTGAAAGATGTGCACAGAGGCTGATCCACCTGCTCTGGTCACTGTAAATCAATGGCTAGCTGCAGGGAAGTAGGGCAAGAACTGTCTTTCAGAGTCTGTATTGATCTACTGAAATATGAGAGACCAGGTAGTGGCACAAGGTTCTGTACTGGCCACTGTTTTCACTGGGAAAGGCAGGTATTCCTCCTCTGCATCTGTTTTGTGAGAAAAGAGATTTAAACTGCTTAAGTCTCTGTCACATACTCTAAGGCACAAGCGTCTAGGAACGACAGTGTGCAGATGCAAGAGCACAAATTAGCAGTGACACTCTAGAGCACAGGAAAATCCAGTTAATTAGAAATGGATTCTGTGAGACGAAACACTGATCGAGTCTGAATTTATTCAGATTTTGTTAGACACACAGCACTGTAACTAATAGATTGAAAGCAATCAAAATAAACACGGCTAAATATTTTCGTTCTCTTTGGGATAGGATCAATAAAATCATTATATTGTCTGTTACCTGCTACTTCATTGAACAAAAGTATTATCTATGATATTTAGTATTTTATGGAGGTAAAATGAAGGGTTACAGCTTTCTGTCTAAAATAGATGTTGTAAATTTGCCTTTTATTTTTTTTCCGAGATGAAAAATAACAGAGTCTCTGTCTCTTCAAAATAATTTTATGCAGTCTTCTAATAAAAGCCCAGTACTTTAAGTACATATAGCAACTGGCTGTTCTAGTTCAAAGGAGGATAAAAGAAAGCAACAAGAAGAAAGAATAGTTACAGTAGAAGGCAGTTTTTTCAGGCTATTCCTAATACATTATTTTTTTCTTCATACTCTGATAGTTTGAATTTATATGCATTGGTGTTGTTAGTGCAATATGTATCCATCATAAATGCAGTGTAAAGTGAGGAAAGAAGAGAAAAATGTTATAGCTTTAGGTTGGAAGGATTGTGAATGTTCATCTGAGTATTGATGGAGAGAGATCTAGATTTCTTCCAGTCACAATTAAAAACAGTGTCAATGACAGTTATGTGTTTTGGGAATGTAGATAGCAAGACACCATGCAAAACAAACTAGCCGTTTAAATGCAATGCATTAAGAAATCATATTTGGTTTTACAGTGAACCGAAGTGCATGAATGAACTTTAATATTAGTAACCTTCACTGGAATTCTTGTTCTATAAATGTAATTAATATTACAGTGCACTTTTAGTTTCTGTCTTACCCGTTCCAATGATCAATGGTATTCAAGGGAGGCAACTTCACACTCTTGTTTTTCTCTCCACTAATTTCTACCAGAGCAGAATTTTTCTTGGATTCTTATATGAGGAATAAGCCTGTAAGGAACTCAGTCCATTATTGTTAGGTATAGCTTTGTAAAGGGTAAGAAAAGAACACTACTTGCTTTGTTATAAAATATATGGCCCCTCTCAGTGAATTAAATGCTTTTTAGTAGCTTCTTGAATTTAGGAACTGTTGCAGGACATGGGCTATGCACAGGTCCACACAGAGGAGTGAAAGGCTCCTGCAAGGTCAGGAAAGAGAGTTCTCCTTGAACCACATGCAGCAGCACATTTCTGATTCATGTCCCCTTTAGTGTTTTAGAGACTATTGCTTTATCTCCTGCAGAGTTTTAGCTTCATCAGCACAGAATTTAATATTTTACTATGTTTTCTAGGCTATGCAAAAAGGGTGGGTGTAAATTCTGGCCTGGCGTTTATATTGGTGGATAATCTGATTTGTAGGATGAGTTCCCTTTCACTGTAATGCCCAGTTTGGTGTAATCTGAATTCCATAAAGGCAAATTTTACTCTTTCTGTCCTCTTAATCCTGTCTTAAAACCAGACAATCTAAAAATCCCCCGAACATGAATTGAAACATTTGTTGCTTAAAGATGTGGGAAAAAAACCCTAAAATGTCAGAACAAATATTTAGCCATAAAAAAACCAATGAAAGTCAGAGCAATTGAAATTATTGTAATATGGAGGAGGATACTGTTACAACTAGCTATCAAAATGA
>JAVCKT010097229.1:0-10910 GCA_032273925.1 Rhynchotus rufescens | reverse complement strand
TGTATTATACTTTTAAAATGACAAATACAACAGATGTTTCCCACATCTTCTGGGAGAGGAAAGTAATAAATCTATTATAATGAGGTGAGGCGCCTTCAAAGACTCTATACCAGGTAAAGCAGTAAGATTTTAGAGATATCCAGTCTAACATAGTTCTTCCAAGATTATCACATTTTCTAATCACATTTCTTTATTTCTATTACAAAGACAAAACACTGTATTGTACCAGTTTTCATTTTTTCCAAGCAAAAGATTTTGTCGATGCCTACAGTCTCTGTCCTAGAGGCAAGAGGTAACCCTGATGGTAAGTCTGTCTATGCAGCTCTGGTTTGCTGTGGAAGTAGTTACCTGAACACACATCCTCTGTATTTGTCTATTATTCTATTTGTAAAATAAACAGCAATAAAATCCATAGGCCCAGACCCTGGTACCTGAGAAGTACCAGAATTTTGTGGTGGTAGATTCTTGGATTTTTTTGAAGTAAAGTCCTCCCTGTAAACAATGTGATTAGCTTACATATTTTGGAGAACTTCTGTTCTTTACCTTATCTTAACAGCTAATGGAGATACTCTTAATATCTATCTTGAAGATAAAAATATTTCTCACTGGATAAGGTAAGATGAGGTGAAAATTGGAGAAAGAAATAAGGAGCTGAAAGAAATGAACAAATCACCCAGAATGAGTGAGAATGAGGTCCTAAGGTTGATGATGGAATTTTTAGTCAATAGGTAGGAGAAAACATAAATTCTGTTATGAGAGGGAAAAAAACCCAGATCATATGAAAGTACTAAATCACATGTAAAACCCAGAATTATGGAGTTTACACATGAAGCACAGCAAACTAAGATTGTCTTTTATAGACTACGAAGCCTGTATATGTATGACAGTGTGCAATTCATCTTTTAAAAGAATGTTGGGAATGCTCTAGTATGCACTTACTTTTTTTCTGAAGCATCTAGCCTAACGTGTACTGAACTCTTAAGAACTGTCTTGAGTTCATTTGAGAGTTTAAACATGAGAAAGAAAAAAATCCAAAGGTCTCTGTTTTATATTACTTGAAGCATCTTTTAAGGCAAAATCCTCCAGCAACATAAACATTGTGTTTATGTCAAGATTGGTTGTATACCTGTAGAATAGTCACAAAGCAGATCTGCAGAGATTTCTACTACCACCATATTTGGGTCTTCAGTTTATTCCAGAAACACTGTTTGCACTATGCGCTAAACATATCTCACTTTAGGGGTATATCTCTAAACTCATAAAACTCTAATGTTATATATAGAGTGGACTTTGAATATCTATAGAGGAAAAAATTTGATGTTATATATCAAATATAAGAGCACTATATCATGACCAAAACCTCTAAGACTGGAATTTCTAGCATTAAGTACACAGACTTGGAAGCTTGTTTCAGTAGCAAACTAAATTTAGGAATTTTGTCCATGGTTATATTAGGAGCTCTTTCTTTTTCATTCTGCATTCTCCTGTAATTTTCTTCTTTGCTATGACTTAAAATTTTGGGAGGAAAGGACAGAGAAGAACAAAAGAGGCCTAGCCACTAAAGTCATCTCTGAAGGTTATGCAGGTTTCTGAAGACTATCAAATGCAGCCACATATTTACATTTCTGCTTACAATGGTAAAATCAGAAATTCAAACAATTCCATCTTTTAGAATTCTAGTTTTTAAAATCAGAATTTTAATTTTAGAATTCTAATTATTAAAATTCACATGTCTATATGAATTTATTGAAATAAAATCCCAAGCGTATGTAAGAGAATATCTCCCTACACTGATTCTTTTGTGCATTGACATTTTTTCCTTCTCTCATTACAAAAACCATGCAGGTATGATTAGGTTAGGCTATATATAGACTTTGGCTTAAAAAAAAGGGGAAGAACTCTCTGATGATAGTAAGCTGGAGTCAAGATTTGCTTTCTTTGTTTTTTTTTAAATTGATCATTACTTTCTGATGAGGGATAATGAAATTAATTGTCCTTACTAAAGAGCAATTTGTGACCAACTCTTTGAATATAATGAATTTGATCAGATTAAACCATGGAAGCATAGTCAGCAAGCAATGTTAGTAGAAAATGAATTGGTGAAAGCAAAGCAGACTACGTACTCTTCCAGAGGAAGAAATATTTAAATTATATCTACATTACCATACTGGATCCTTAAACTACTTCTATCTTATTTCTAGGATAAAATACCAACAGGAATACTTGACACAATTCCCTACCCGCATCTTGTCTGCGATGAAGAATAATTTGAGACCTCATCTCTTCACGTGCAATGAAAAGACCTTATTTTCAGGCTAGGTCAAAGGGAGTCACCTCTGTGAGGCACTTGCATGCCACTGTGAGGAGTCTCCCTGTGTTTGTAAGCCAGCATCTGTTTTCAAAATCAGCTAATTGTGTGTGCAAGCAGGTACCCACTAATTAGGTGCTCAATTATCCATTTTGCTCAGACAATGGCCATTTGCATGTATAAAATGAAAGGTTTTATGGACAGCTAGCTCATCCCCTGGTAATGAGCATTAGGCAGAGACCATTTTCAAGACATCCATCAACATTTCAAGGCTTCAGGGAAGTCTGGGGGCCTGAAATTCTCTTATGAATAAGCACTGCATAGTATTGCCTAACAATTAAAGTATATATGTGGCAACATTAATATCAGAAAGTAGCAGAAGCCAATATAAATGATAATTAGGTAAAATGACAGCTCAGCAAAAAGGAGCGATAGCATCATTAGTGCCACTAGGGGCTTTGTGAAGCATATTCTTGCTGTCTAAAGAAAAGAGAAGGGGGTGGGCAAGCAACTGCCTTTGATGAGGCCAGATCGTTTTCAGGAAACTTAAACCATTGCCTAGACAGATTAATATAATATTCTCATTTTCACAAGTGTCTAAGTATGGCTTTTCAAAGGATTTTCAATTAACTTCCTTAAGTGCTTTATGAAAACAGGACATAAGTTTGATTCTAGAGTCTTTGTCTTACCTTCTTTCCATTTTGTGTTAGGACAATTACTCTGACTGACAAACTGATAGCCCTGAAGGCTTTTTAAAATACATTTTAAAATAAGATGTAATGAGCTCTCCACTGTGCAGCAGAAGACAGGATTCCAGACTTCTGTCAAATAACATTTCTTTCTCTCTTTCTCACATGAGGATTTCATCTGCTCTATACGAATGTTGGGATTGTATATGTTCATAAAACAACTTTCTAAGCTTTAATACAATTATAGAAGGACAAAAATAAGGAAAAGAATAAAACAAATTATAAAGCTGAAAATTATTTTTACTTTCTGGCCAATATCATACTCCTAACTTTAAATCTGTAATTCTAGTAGCTTTATTCATCTCCAAGAAGAATAGAGATTTTAAAGTTATTTAGCATATAAAACTTACAATAGTTCTTTCATTTTTTATTCATAAAGAAATTATTTCACAGTGCTCTATTTCTAGACTCCATAGACATATTTCTGATTTTGTGTGTCTGCCCCTTGTCAATATGTGCTGTATGGGCAGTTGAAGAAATATAGAAGGTTGAAGACAAAATCCCAGAGTCCAGCAGCTCTTGGCTACTGGAGCTCTTACGGGTGTGATTCAGTGTAGCCTTCAACCAGATCTGACTTTTCTGGGTAGAATTTCTGGGTGTCTGGTTAGGGCTGGATTTGTGTATAGTTAGAAGCCACAGAGTGAACGGGGCTTATCTCAGCATCCTTCCCACCTGGAGCTCTCACAACTTAGCTGGACCAGAAGATTCAGCTTTTTGTGTTTAAAAAGCAGCTAAGTACCTACTCTTTAGTCCTTAATTCTGTAATTTGGGATTTTTCTGGTTGATTAAAAAAGAGGCAACTTTTAAAGTCTAGAAACTTCAACTGAAAAAAAAAGTTTCCTTAATGCAGTGCTTGGCTCAAATGAAATATGTACTGTTACTTAGATTATTAAATATACATGTGACCTATTTGTCAATGGTATTACGACTTCATGTATTTTTCCAGCATTTTTCGCATATAAATAAGTTTCTGAGATTGAAGCAAAGTAATAAAAATTACTCTCATCAAAGATTCAGGGCACTTTTCTTTCAACCTCAAAGACAAGAATTAGTCTGCCTATTCTTTATTTGGATTCAGTATGATCCCTTTTTTGACATTTCTACTTAAGTTTAGTAATATCTTGATAATGTTACTGCTTTCATTTAAAGTATTCATTAGCAAAAGTTTTTGTGAGAGTCAGGTTCTTTCCTGTTCTCACATAGTACTTATTCCTGTCTTCCCATTCAGCTACACCTATCATTGTACTAGACAGAGGGTCCTTACAGCATTCCTTAAATATATATATATAGCATTTCTGACCTGAAAAAAAAAAGCTGCAAAAATCACTGAGTGCTTCTATTGCCAAAAGAGAGGATTTCCTGAGGGTTTCAAAAGATCTAGTCACATGAACAGACAAGCACAGTGATTTCCCTCTGGGGGATTTTAGGAGATACAAACATACTTCTGTGAAGAACCCTGCAGCCATTTCTTCAAGGCATTTTTGTAGTGATTTACATTTTTTATGGTAATGCTTATGTGATACCAGTTTACAGAAAGACGGTACTCTCATGTAAAATGTTTCTACAACAAATTATATTCATATTCTGTAAAATGTGCATATACTCTACAAGTGCCTTAAGCACTCTATATCTGCATTTCTAGGTAATAATCCTATACGGACAGTGCTACACTATGCAGAGCTCGTGCTATGCCACTGATCAAGTCAGCTCAGATCATACGATAAGATTTGTTCTGTGCTATTAGAATAACACTATTTTTTAAGATATGAAAATGGTATTTGTGTATGCTATAGTATGCTCCAGATTGGTAGAAAATGATAAAAGATTTTTAAAGAAAATGTATCTTTACAATAGATAAAGAATAAATGATAAAGAAAAATAATTTATTGATATATCAATATATGAAAAGACTATATGAAAATTCACATGCGACAAATGGACTGTAGCTTAAGGGCACTCTATCTTTTGACTACGTGCCTCTCTCTGTCCCTAGAAACAGGGGCATTTCCATTTGTCTGAGCCAAAGTCACTATGAGAGATGCCAAGACACCCTACCTAAGTACTCTGATACTGAAAAGGACATATGATTTTTTAACATGGAAATGGATCTTCTCTAGATTGTAGTCACATTTGGTTCCTGTGTGTTAGTGATAGTCTGCTCCCGTACCTGGTTTCAGTGACTGAAGACCCCATAATTTCTAATGTTGGTTGGACAGATCCTACCATCTTTTACCTAAAACGTATGCTACTCATAGTATTTGCACTGAAGCACATATTTACTTCAGCTGAGCAAAAATTACAATTTTAGGACTATTACTGGAAACAAAGGAAGTCCTAGAGATCTTTTCTCGCCTTACATCTTCTGTTCCTAAGGCTGAAGAGAGTTGTCGTATTCCACACAGCAGGGTAAGGAGACTTCTTGGAGAGGAAAGGAGTACTAGGATAAGGCGGAAGCAAATGATGTTA
Source organism: Rhynchotus rufescens (assembly GCA_032273925.1). NCBI lineage: Eukaryota > Metazoa > Chordata > Aves > Tinamiformes > Tinamidae > Rhynchotus > Rhynchotus rufescens. Next base: position 5,387 of record JAVCKT010097229.1, on the reverse strand, counting down.
CATTTGTTCCCCCAGATGAATTAGTGATTTCTTGCAGCATACAAGGATCACAGAATCACAGAATGGTTAAGATTGGAGAGGACCTCTGAAGATCAACTAGTCCAACCTTCCTGCTCGAGCAGGGACACCTAGAGCATGTGGCACAGGGTGGATTGCTGCTTGATGTGCAACAGGATGGTGTTTGGTGTGCAGCTTTAGCTCTCTCCAAGGAGCTCCAGGAAAGCCTTCACAGTGCTCTGTAACCAGGCTAGTCTTGTACAGCTCCTGATGAAGCTTTGAATAGGGTACTTTTGTGTCTGTTATCTGTGATACTTTTAAGCACATTGTTCTTTCTGTTTAAATTTCAGCTAAGTTGTGTGTCTTGAAATAGCATTAACTATATGATTCCTAAGGGAGGATGAGACTCATGAGCAATTAGTCCACAGTGGGAAAACTCTTCATGAAAATTCCACCATTCTGTGTATATTCTGCTTAGCATTAATAGAAACTGACCTTTATGTTTGGAATTGCCAACTCCCTGGAGTTGCTCTAGTCTCCAAACTATACTTGAAAAAAAAATTAATGTTTCAGTAGATTATTCTTTGTCAGTTTAAAGCTAGTGTAAATATCTTATCTGATAAAGAAGTGCCTCTCTTTTTAGCAGTTAAGTATTGTTGAGAAGGTTCATTATCATTAATGAAGGTAATATCCATCCAGGGTTTCATATAGCCATTACTGGTGAAATAACAGTGTGTAATATATAAAGGTCCTTGTTTTCACAAATCAATTTTTATAAAGCTAAAGCTGACATGCTTCTGTCTGGTATAAATTGGATGTTTACTAAATGATGCAGTTTAAACTTTCCTGCTAAATACTTGTCTAAGAAGAGAACTTCCTCCAGCACAGTGCTTCTCAGGAACCTGAATCCAGGACTGGACAGTTCTCCTCACAATCCTGCGCAACAACTTTTCCTGTACTTTCAGGCTTGTAGAGAAAGAGTTAAAATATTGACGTTCACTTCGGATGAAACAGTATATTTTCTCCTCTTACGGAATTTATATTATCAGGGATATACACGTATACATATACGCATATACACATATACATATATATTACACTTCTTGATAGTGAGGATGACAGAGCACTGGAACAGGCTGCCCAGAGAGGTTGTGGAGTCTCCTTCTTTGGAGATCTTTAAAACCCGCTTGGACGCTGCCCTGTACCACATGCTCTAGGTGACCCTGCATGAGCAGTGGGGTTGGACTAGATGACCTCTGAGGTCCCTTCCAACCTTAAGCATTCTATGATTCTAAGAGAGAATGTGTTGTGTGAGAACAGAAGTAGTAGAGAAAGTCTGGATTTAGCACACTGGCAAAGGAGCAAATGTCTGCAGTTCTGCTCTGGAGAAAGAATAAATTCCTGCAGTGTGAGCATAGGCAAAAGAACGAATGTGTCTAAGTTATGCACTAGAGAAGGAGCTTACATTAGCAGTCTGCTGTTGAAAGAGCAAACTGCTGTTGAAAGAGCAAACATTCATATTCTGTCAAATGTAAATGGAGCAAAGTCTGTGGATTGCAGTCTGAAAAGCAGCAAAGATCTGTGTCCTGAGGACTTGAGAAATGTGAATAAGTGTGCTATGTACTTTCCAGAAGGGAAGAGTGAACCTCTGGGGTGTGTGGAGTGAATGTCTATGAATTCTACTGTGGAGAAGGAGAGAATGTGTGTCATGTGAGAACAGGAGAAGCAGCCCATGTCCAGATTCAGCACACTGGGGAAGAAGAGAATGTCTTTGGCCTCTGCTCTGGGGAAATAATAAATGCTTGTAGTGTGGGCACAAGAGGAGTGAATGTCTCTATTTCGTGCACTGGAAAAAGAGACAGCATGCTTCTGCTTTCATGAAGCAGCTTAGTTTGGTTTCCTACTAACTGGTGAAAGAGCAAACAACCATGTCCTGGGGATTATAAACAGAACAAATATCTGAGAAGAAGATTCTGATGAAGGATTACAGATCTTGGTCCTGAGGACTGGAGAAAGAAAGAAGGTAGGATTGAATCTCAAAGGTGTGCACATTAGAGACTAAGTGACCATGTGCTTTGCCTTGCAGGGAAAATCTGTGACTTCTGCTCTGGAGATGGAGCAAATGTCTGTAGTGTCAGTAAGAAGTAGCAGCAAATGTCTAATTTCAGAACACTGGGAAAGAAGCAAATGTCCAACTCTTCTGCTCTGGAGGAGTGGATGTCTGTGGTGTAGTTGCAAAAGTCCAAATTCAGCACACTGGGGAAGAAACGAATGTCTGTGGCTTCTGTTCTGGAGATCACCACACTGCCAAGCATCATGTAGACACACCAGGAAGGTAAGTCAAGGCTAGTGGGGCTCAGTGACTGCCCTGTTCCTTACCACTGCTGAGAAAGAGGCTCCTGCTGAGGAGCCACAAGGCTTGCTCTGGGGACTACTCTGACCAAAAACCAGCATGGATGAACACAAGTCTCTAACTTTAAAAACAAAAACGAAGCACGTGGAACGTAGCAGCCACATGGCAGAAGGGCATTAGGAAAGCTAAAGCTCAACTAAAGTTGAGACTAGCAAGGGAGGTGAAGGGCAACACTAGGCAGTTCTGTAAGAACATCCATTGCAAAAGGAAAAGTAGACAGAGTGCAAGTTGACTCTAATGGGAGTGAGGGAACCTAATCACAAGGAACAGAGGAAAAGTTTAAGGTACTTACATGTTTTGTTTCAGTTTTCTCTAGGAGCGCTTGCTCTCAGGCCTCACAGGTCCTCAACTCTCTTAGCAAAGCAGTATCCACGGTTGGGGATGATAGATTTAGGGACCCCTTGAGACAACTGGTTATATCTAAGTCTATGGTACTAGATGAGATTCCTCTAAGGATGCTAAAAGAGCCAAATTATATAATTGCACAGCCCCTCTCAGGCATCTACGAAAGGGTAGGGCAGACATTGTCAAGAGTTAGAAGAAGCAGAACCCAGGAATTTAGAGGTCCATCTGTCTCACTCAGTCCTTGGGAAAGTTATGGAATGAAGAAAGTGATTGAGAGCCGCCAGCGTAAGAGCAGAGAGCCTGGTCTGGGTATAGATACCGCACAAGTTTCACAACTGATTTCTTCGATAAATTTGTCTGGGTCACATCCCCTCCCTCAAGGATGTCCTGCTCTCACTTTGCACCTGAAGACACAATAGAGGACACACAGACTAGTGTTACAAGAAAACTATTTATTTTATAAACAACTTTTTCAACCTTTGTTCCTTTTTTTTTTTTTCTGCAAAGATAAAATAACATTTGAGCAGTTTCTGGGCACTTGTGTATTCCATGTATTTATACATTGAAAACAGCTCTGCAAACTTGCGTCATTCACAGTGGTCGTTCCAGCTTTACAGGATAGAAAGCAAAAACAACAAAAAATGAAGTAAAAAAATGCTGGGGCAGAAAACTGTCTCTTCAGCTAAACACGTGCACTGAGCTATGTGAATCAACAAGCTATGTGTTATTTCAAAGCAGCCCTCACCAGCTCCAGTGGTGAGGTTTTGCTTGAGTGTAAACACATCGCTTTACAGTGTTTCTTGCCACTAACTGGGTTTGAGAGTACCCTGACAGGACATGTGCCACTGCAATGGCCCTTGTGCCCTTGCAGACAGGATCCCAGAGAACACTAAACAATCCTTTAACAGGCATCAAGTAGTCCTCACTTTGGAGCTGGGCTTTTTCTAGTTCAATTAGATGATTGTATCTATGGGTAGAAAGGCCCTTCATGGTCAAGGGAGAAAGGAAACGAAATGGACTTCTGAGAGGTGACCAGAGTAACACAGCTCACATGTCCAAAGCAATGCCTTCGCATGTTAAATCAGTCAGCAAGCAAGCAGTCCCCAATGGAAATGTCTTCATTGTACTCGAGAACTCCCCTCAGTCTTTGAGAAGACATCCAAATACAAGCAGGGTGAGACAACCTCAATTCAGGGGTCTGGGCTGGCCAGCCTGAGGACAGCCCAGTTCTAGTCATAGACATCATCATCATCAAAGTAGGAATCATGATCAAGGTTATCTGACTCATCGTCAAACAGAAAATTGTCTTCATCAAGGTCATCATCATCATCATCATAGTCTTCCTGCCACTGTGGTTCACATTCCTCATCTTCATCCTCCTCTTCGTCTGTGTCAGGGGAGTCAGGTAAGACAACATGCCTTGGCCTATTCAGGAGGAGAGCATCAAAAAACAGGCCTTTCCCATTCCTAAGCTGCAACAAACAACAGTGGCCCAGCACCATGGAAACCTCACCCTCCCACCACTATAATTTCTCAAACTCCCCAGTCAAAGTCATGCCTAAGAATGGCAGCTGCCCAAGGAGATCAGGCACAGTGGAACAGGAGACACACGAGTTGCCTTCCTTGGCTTCCTTGGTTTAAACCAGATACAGAATATACAGAAATGTTTCATCTGTTTTTAACTCTTAACCTTTCAGACACACTGAAATCTGCTAGCTCAGTGCTCTAGGACGGGGTCAACAAATGACACAAGACGGTCACAGAGCAAAATTACCTCTCAAATCCGAGTTATCTTATAATGGTGTCACCTCTTCCCCATTTCCTTCCTAACATGTTTTATATCACTGCATGCATGTTTTTATTCTTCTTGTTCTCATTTAGACACTGTCAACATTCCTCCAAAGAAAGGGTGGACCACTGCTTGCAGGAATTCAATACAGTCACAGCAGAATGTCCGTCCTCCATCCCTCTGTCACTGGCAGACCCAACTTTCTTCAATTATAATCACAAACTAGGCAGAGGTTTCACTTCCCTAACAGTACCGCTATGTCACTTACATTATTATATCAAACCTGAACACAAGAGGATGCAGGTAACTGGTTTTTAATATTTAAATCTTTGGCATATTAGTTATCATAAAATAAAAACTCTGCTTACCCGTTTTTCTTCATCTCTTACCTTTCCTTTAAGGAAACTCACCCTATAAAATCAGGGGCTTCTGCGGGCACGTTTGAAATTTTCATCTTACTCTGACCAGAATCTGTCAAAGCCTGGAGTCCAACACAGAAATCCTGCCAAGGTGGAAGAACAGCCAGAACAGAGTGGCAACATTGGATTTGGGGTACACTTGCTGCTGCAAAGCCCTCTCCTGCACATACAGATACTCAGGGCCCATACAGCATCTCAGAGTCTGTCCTCTTCATTGAGGAAGCTTCTTTTTAGGCTTGCCAACATCAAAACCCAAGATGAAACCACACTTAGACAAAACAAGCTAACAACATGAACGTGAACTTCACCTGTGTGGAGTGCCAGAGAATCGCAAAGAGACGCTCTTGGATGCGGTGCAATAATTCTAAGCCAGTGCTCACATGCTCTGCTTTCAGGAGCTGCAGAGAGGAGGCCAGATCCTGAC
>JAVCKT010097228.1:0-11955 GCA_032273925.1 Rhynchotus rufescens | reverse complement strand
AACTTAGTTATTTTTTTTTTTTTTTTTTTTTTTTTGCAAGGCCTTCTTTCAGGCTTAGTGTACACCTGCTTACAGAACACCTGCAAGACACTACAGGCCTGCTCGATAACACTAGCAGTCAAAATTACTGCATAAGCTATCAGAAGAAACCGTAAATAACTTTATCAAGTTTTCCTCAAATCCAAGAGGTTCTACTAGGAAGCAGAAGCAAAAATCCTCATTATGTAACTAGGCCTTTTTGTTGGCCGCAGACCAAAGCAAAGCTTTAGACTTCTATGCAGCTAGCAAGTCATCTGCTTAATGCACTGAAAAATATTTCTCTCATTCAGTTCATTTTCTCAGCAATTCCATGCAGCTATATTACATTACTGAGGGAAAATAAAAGGCAGTATTGTTTTGAAAATTCAAGGGCTAATTAAAAGGTTGTTCATTAGCCAAATGCACATGAAATTCTTCACTGGCATGCTAATGGAGCATACAAATATCAATAACTACTGCAGTCCAGCAACCTCGAGGCTGCTAGTATTACATTTTTGTTAAAAAAATAAAATCACAATTTAGTAATTGTTGGCCATTCAGCATGTAACTCTGTTTTGGAATCATCACTATTAAAGTAGATCTTCGGCACACAGTCACTCTCAGACTTGCTTCAAATTACACAGGCACTGAGGACTGTCCTTGAAAAGGGTGTTTTTCTCCTTCGAGACACAGTGACTAACATAGGCCAAACCAAAGGACAACACTGCATGAGAGAAAGACACCCAAGCGCTGCTGCTCATATCCCTGAGTCACACACGAGGCAAACTTCCTGTTCTAAAATCCTTTCATCTTCAACATGTAGATGCCAAAGAAAGCAAGCGAGAGGGCAGAACAGTTCTGTTGTAAGAGTGAACCTGCTGGGCAAACTTTGCCTATCGGCCAAAGATCTCTAAATTAGTTTGTCCTCCTGACCCCTGTATTTGTATCACCAAAAAGTCCGATAAGTTTCACTTGAGCAACTTTCCTACTAAGATAACACAAAGGGATATTATTCCAGTGGACTGAGGACCATAAAATCATTTTCCAGATAATCCCAACATGCTCTGTTAAGCTTTACAGTTACAAGTCAGCTAAAGCAAACACTGTGCTGCACTGACAGAAAGCAGGTGCTAGTGAATTTTTTCATTTAGTTTTACTTTAGCATTCAAAACTGGTATTAGCAATCAGGTTTTCTATGATAGTTAAAGTTTTATTTAAGAAATTAGATTGATTTGGATCCAGCACTATTTATCCAAAGCAATGACAAAATTAACTTAACTAGGAATGTGAATGCAAGTGCAGGTAGTTCTCAAGAGGAAGCATGCAGAATTAAGTTCAATTTTTAAAGTGAATAAAAATGAATTACGATAGACTATGAAGAACCAAAACATATAAGATTTTAGATGGAAGTTCAGAATTGTTTTATAAGGATTGTTTTCTCTTTAGAAAGAATAACTCATTTTTTATGAATTTCACGGGATCAATATTAATATTTCTGCAATAAAAATAAACCAACATATCAATATACAATTTAGTGAGATTCAATTGCCTAAAAGCAAGTCCTGTATGTCATTACACATACTTAAATTAATTCACCCCACTCCACAAAGGTCATAAGGCTCAGATTTGCTGGGCCTTAGACATTCTAGGGCATCTAAAACTGTGCTGGATACCTACTTAAGGCACCTCAACTGGTCCCTACTTTGACTTCCTAAAAAGGGCAGATGGCAACTCCTATACTCTGTTCACTGTGAAAGTGCTCTGAAGTTCACCAAATACAAAGCAACCCTTGATAATGCTCTTCAGTGAAAATGGAATCTGAAAATTTCCCGTTAGTATTCTTGACCATTTCCCGACCATTTCCCGTTAGTATTCCGGAGTTTCTCCTGATGCTTTTGCTCCTTCCAAAAACAAGATCCAAAGATGACGCTGTATAAAGGAGATAACATCTCAGTTATTCAGAATTTCCTCCCATCAAGTGTTGAACGGTATTACAGGAAGCTTTCTAGAGTGTTAAGACAGGTGATGAGATCACTCCTTGTGACCACTCGCTTGCAGGAGAAACATGCAAAGTAGGAGCTTCTTCTTTTTGAAAGGTACTGATAAAACAGCAAAAGACACATGAAGGAGAGAAGTGACAGGAATAAATCAGAAGAAATAAAGGGGCTGTGGAAGAGGAGTAAGGACAAATGCTGTGCAAGAAAAAGAAGAATTATGCTATACATCCGGTTCACAAACACAACACTAACAGGATGGGTGGAAAAGTTACAATAGTTACTCAAAGCCATGTAGTTTAAATATCAAGTATCGCTTTATGTTGTTTTTAGCAATTGAGTGAAAACATAGCTGAATTCCAAGAGACATTTCATTTGCTTTGCTGGAACACCCAGCTGTCAGCCAAATTTGCACATTTAACATCAATTTCAATGAGAGTTACACATAAGAGAATTCAGATGACAGAGCTGCAACTTCTCTTCCAACTTTAATTGCTTTCATGCTCCATCTCACTCACCATTGTTAATGCCACATTATTAATGCCTTAAACCTGGGCTACGTCACGTCCATGTTTATAGCCTGAAATTCCCTTTGAACCTGCAGTCACACCTAACCCACATGAAGAAAACTAACACTCCTTCCTCCGTGCAGGAAGGCTGGAATGACCAAGTCGTACAGACACCTGAGGAGAGAGAAACTAACAGCAGCGCTGCCACGAAGCTTTGACACAGGTATGAGGTCTGGGCAAACGTATGTTAGCAAAAGCGACCACACAATAATTTCTCAGGCGTGGGTTATTCTTTGAACTGCAGGAGTAGCCACACAGCGAGTCTCACAGAACAGAGTGGAAGGGAGGAGGGCAGGAGGTTGTTGGTGTGGGCCAACCACGCAATGAAAACACACCCTCCATGACCCATCTCGTGTGAACCATGGGCATTACCCCAACTGACATCAAATTAAATGAGGGAAGAAAAACATAGAGCTTGGGAGTGAGTGAGTGGTAAGAAATACCACAGAAGAAGGCAAAAAGAACTATTTTATTTAATTTTAAAAAACAATTATGGGCGCATTCTAGGTTAATTTTAATTCCTTTTGGAGTTGTTAGAGAAGAAAGTCATCTCACTGGTTTTAACTGAAGAGATGCTTCTCATTCGCTTGTCTGTCACTCCGGAAATCTGAACTTGTGTCAAAATATGCTCCATTTTTTGGAAAACTGTGAATAAAGCCTTTTAGAAGCCTTCTATTCTAAAGTTTTTACCGGCCATCAAAATAGGAGGAAATGGCAGCAAATCTTTCGCTTAGATCATGAGGTGAAACACTACAAAAATTATCCAGTCACCTTGTTGGAAAAGGCTGGACTTTCAGTGTTTGAGGAGATGAAAATATGGTCTTTTGAGGTAATTAGGAATGGCCTCTTGTTAATCCACTGAGTGGAGCAAAAGTCTTCAGAATAGATGAAGGCATCAAACTAAGCAAAAAACAATTAGGAAGGATGTTTGTGCAGTTTGGAAAATGCAAGAAAAAACCTGAAAAGAGCATTGCCTCCTGGATTATAAACTAGCTACTCAGGTTAGAAGACTGAAGGTTTAAAGGCAAAACATTTTTCAAACAAAGGATTTTCCAAAGCATTTTCCACCCAGCATTGAATGACAAACAGCTTTTGTGCCTGCATAATTAAGCATAACCTGCATAATTAAATATAGAAGTAGAGTACAAGTGAATCACAAGGAAGAGCAAACTGTTCTTGGAAATTCATATGGTGGTTTTTGTAAATTCATAGCATCTAAAACTACGGTTTCTCTGTGTGTCAGGTTTAAAGGCTAATCTGTTATAATATGGTAGCAAAAACTGTAAAAAGGTCAACAGGTCAGGAAAGAAGCATATGAGGGAAAAGCAGTGTTAAAAATTACAAATAAATACTTAGGTCCTATATGACAGTTTTCTGTAAAAAATGTTTTACTATCTAGGGCATATCTTTTGTTCTGGGTTCTGAATTTTATTATTCTTCCAGAATAAAGATACATTTAGAGAGTGTTGCAATCTGGCTGAAAGATTAAGAAATAAATTTTATTTTGTTACAGTCTGCATTTCCAAAGGAAGAAAAAGCAGACTGGCATAAATAAGCCTATCTATCAGTATATCCCTAATAGGCTCAAGTTTTAATTGCAATGGTAGTTTTTAGAAAGACCAAACTAACCTCTCCCCCATAAATTCCTTTTAAAATGTGTTTCAAAATATAATTTTTGCAAGTTGGAATATAGTTTTTCAAACATTTTCAACATTTCACTTACTTCATTGCATCAGTTTAAGGGCAAGCAAAGGTCACTTTGAAGTGTCAGAAGTTTAAAAGGGAATAAAATAAATCCCAGATCTCAGACTTCTACATTTGGCTGTTATTTACAAAATCTTTACTAAAACATCTTCTGATAAAACTGTTGTAGCTTCCAAACAACCATGACCACCCTCTGTAGCCTGTGCACAATGTAGACATTTGTTCCAATACAGTATACAAGAACCTTATTGACAGGAATACGTACTCTAGGAGAAATCTAGTAGATCTAAGTTAGGAAATTTTTCACTACCACAACACGAAAAGGCACAACAGTAGCAGCTTTGAGGGTTATATATATATGTCTAGAGTTAGACAAAATCAGCAGAAGAAAGAAAATTGGTACCTCATTTTATTCCTTTCTAAAGGAATTAAAAAAACAAACAACAATAACAACAACAAAACACCCTTAAGATTTCACTTTCATAGCAGCTAAACACCAAACTCAAGTACGTGTTCCCCAAACTGTGCAGAGCTACACAAAATGCTTATTTTGTTACTGCATACAATAACAGAAATTAATGGTTTTAAGTGCACCAAAGAACTTGAATCAATTTCTGCTGACTAATACCTCAACACTGTAAGTTCCAAATGGGGGGGGGGAGAGAAGTAAAAAGAAAAGAAAAAAGCCTGTAACGTAATCTGCAATGCAATAACTAAATAAATAATCTGAATCTGTAAGTCTTTCCTAGTGGATGTAGAAACAGTATCTTAGCTTAATTTCTCTAGACATGAAAATCAAATTATTTGCCATAATTACACTGATGTTACATAGCAGTGAAGACACAACATCACACAGGACACAACATTACAGGTCACAACATCACACAACATCACTCAGGTGAGGAACTGTGACTTATTTATTGCTCCTTTCTTACTCATCTCTGGTTCTTTTCTCTCTCAGCCTTTAAAATTCCTCTTGTCAAAGACATGCAACAACTCTCCACTTTTCTCCTCATCTCATTACTCCCAGCAATACAACACACAAGCCCAAAAAAGTTAGTTATAATCTTATCCTCTCCCTCCTCCTCCCTCTAAAATCTTCTGAGAAACAATTAAATGCATTGTTAAATCGCTAAATGCAATATTTTAATGCAATGACTAAGATAACATATTAGTAGCTTCTAAATAGTATTCACTAATTATATATATTAGTAAAATATATTATTTTAGACTTAATATCACATTTAATGAAGTACTATTTACAATTATTGATACATACTGATACGTATATTTATATTGCACATTTGTTCATTTTCATTACATATAATTCTAAGTAATTTTAAAAGTGAAATGAGTATTCAAGTTCCATTCCTGCAGCCAAGCTCCGAATGACTGCACCTTTTTCAATAGGGTATACGCAGAAATTTGCTGCCACTGTTGCAAGTTTGATTTGGTCCAATATCAAAACATGCACTTTTCAGAGATAAAATACCCAAAAAGCAGAGTTTTTAGGATTCCTACATACATGACAAGTTTATACTTACACAGGTGAATACTTGAATCTGAGCTCAGTTTATATATCATCCTGTTCGGCAGGAAAAAACATCAGCAGAACCATTTCTATTGACTCGTGTTGTTTTTAATCGACCCGGAAACATATGCACGTATAACACGCATGCATTACCACTTCCATATTATGTTAGTATTCAATTTCAAGACATTCTTCATCCATATAATGATGAGAAAACAAGTCCACTTCATTATAAGCGTCTTAAACGGAGTGCATAGACTAGAAACCAGTGCGAACGCGCTGGCCTTTTGTCCCACGGAACACAAAATTGTTAATCTATGACCAACATAAAACATTAAGCTGTCTCTGGTTTTCATTCCAATTTAATTCACTTGGTTTCCCCTCACTGATTGCCTTTGACTGGAAAGTCACATGTTAGAGAGAGACGAAAATATAACTGTTGCTTAAGTGTGTCATGCTGGGAAGTTATTCAACCAGAACAGGAGCTATTTGTTCACAGCATCTCTCAAGGTCAGCCTTCAGAGGGTCTTTTTAACTCACAGACCTCGGCCTTGGTCTTGTCGACATTAATTTTCATCTATAAATCTACAGCTTCAGTGCAGCACGATTATATTGTTAACATTGCTGTAAGGATTTGGGCTTCATTGTAAGAAATATTAATGATCTATTATCATTACAGTTAGGGTGACTAATATCTACTGATACATCAGATAGGCAAGAGCTGCAAAGATCTCAGAAATAATTACCTCTAGCTTAGTCAAACTGAGCCTTTAGGTGTAATAGTTCCCATAAAGACACCAGAGACATGGCAAGATTTTAGATTGGACAAAATGAGACGGATTTGGAACAGCAGTGAGATTGGTGAATTTGGCAGAGATGATAACCTGGAGGAAAGATATTGAGGGAGAAATATAAATTATGACTGCTCCTTCCCAAGTCAGCAATGTATTGAACCATTTTGCCTCTACTAAGACAATAATAGATTGAATATGAAATTTCATTATTGTTCATCTGGACTGTATTATATAGAATTATTTCATAGCCCTAACGGGAAAGCACTGACCTTAAATGACCAATATTGACTTACAAGATCCAAGTTTCCTTCCAAACTTTTGAGCTATAATTCATCTTATAAATTTGAGTCATTTATGAACTCTTTCTTTGCTTAGAAAAACTGTGAAATATGACTCTGGAATATTCACTCAGATTTGGAAAAACATGAAAAATCTCATTTCATTTATCAATTTTTTTTTTTAAACAATTCTCCTTCTACTCATCTCTTCATTCTTTAACTCCTTCATCTTCAAAAGACATGCTCTCTGAATGAGCTGTTTCAGTGAAGCAACACATTCAGGTATATTGCTTTCATGTGAATTACTTGGGAGAAACTACGCATCACTGTTGACCTATATGCAAACTTACCGCATGAAATGCATATTTCTTGTGGACAGAACTCTATAGTGTTTTCAAAGTGCTCATTAGTATTTCTCTGAACCACTTCAATTAGAGAAGATATTTATAAACTCATCCCTTCCTTATAAAGGGAACATCAAACCCAACATAATATCATCTGTCTCCTGTTGAAAGAACCTTCAAACAGAGCTTTGTTTATATGAAACTTCATTTTCCAAAACCATGGGACAGGAACACATCACAAGATCTTGTTATTGAATTTCTCTTATGTTGTTTGCCCCTTTTCAACTTTGCCTGCCCCTCATTTTTCAACTAGAAGTCTTTTTAGCCCCAGTTTCACAAATATTATCTTCTTTTTTGCAGTTAACAATAATCCAGCCAAGCAAATTCAAAGCTGAGGCTTATTCACGTGATACCTCAGCCTGTTATTTTAAGTTTGGAACTAGCAACATGCAGAACGAAGACTATGTATCTGGCATGTATTGTAGAAGTAAACAGCTTTAATTCACATGTAAGCAAGCCATGTTTACAATGTAAACACAGATGAGCCCAGGATAATGTTACTGGAAGTTAAGAGTCAAGGCAGCTCTCTGAGCACGGTTACAGAAAAGTCCTTTTCAATCACTAGAGACTGAATTATCACAATGCAGATGTAGCTTAGTACATTTTATTCCCTTAAAAATCTTTGATGACTGAAATATGATGATTTTGGATCAATTAAAGAATAGAAAGACAATTACTCAAATATTTCTCCATAATACCATAAATATCCCTTTATCATTTTAGGGACTCTCATCATGAGTTAAAAGTGTAAAATGGGTCTCTCAAAGACAGCCACTAACAATGGGCATAGTTTCAAATAGCAGGGCATACCTATCAACAAATATATTAAGTTACCACCATGGTCATTTTTGATTGTGTCCTCAGATACCTATCACCAGATACCTATCATCTAGAGCAACCCAAATGCCACAAAATCTGTGCCACAATAACAAAGCAAACAGTATCCTCCATCTAACAATCAGCAAGGATAGATGCAGCTGCAATTGTCTGGATATAGTCCAAGGAGCTCTTGGGTTTTGGAGGCAGTTACATTAAATGGTTTTGCCAAGTAATCTGAGGATACCTTCCCCATATCACACTAAATGTTATAACTTGCCAGACTAAAAATAACAACAAAAAAACACTTCATCTTTCTTCCTCCCTTCTCTTCCCTGCTTCTCCAAAATCCCCTGTGACATACTGACTTCTTCATGGATCATCAGCAGGACTGGAATTTTTACATTCATGCCACACATCAAGTAACAGATGCCCATATATTTTCCCACAAACTATGAATCCTCTCAACTCCAACTTGTCCTGCTCCATTTGCTTTGGGATACTTCCTTCCTAGTCTCCATTCCAGCAAAGACCAGACTCCCTATCCAGTGTGTTCCATTTCCCCTTTTTCAACTATCTTCTCTTGCACTTAAGTCCCACTGAGCTCTTATTAAGTGGGCCAACTCTACCTGGTAAAAAATCCTAGCCTCTCTGAATCATCATGCCAACTCATTCATCTCTCTTTGCCATTCCCAACAGTTTTTGTTTTAGCCAACCCAAGCCAGTTTCAGGATGCAACCAAAATATTTCAGACTTAATGATTCTCTGCTGCCAGCAGGGATCTTCCCCCCGTTCCTCCTGCACTTTGGCAGCGCAGCCCCTTCCCTCCCTCACAGGAGCTCTGGGTTTCGCCAGGCTGCCAGTGAGCCCATCTAGCTCACCAAAGCAGCCAGAGCTCCTCACTCCTCTCCTGGCTGGCTTTGTTGTCTACTTGCTTGGTGAACTGACTCAAATAGCCAGAAGGAAACATAAGCACGGAGCTGTTTCAAGGTGTCAGGGCTAATGAGAGAGGAGGCCTTTGCCGCGACAAGGCGAGACACAAGGCGAGACGAGGAAGAGAATAGACCTGTCCCTTTGAGTATCGTAGGCTTAACCATATTATCTGGCACTAGCTTTAATCACTGTGCTATGCCACACACGACGGTTTCAATTTCTCTGCAGTCCTTCTAATTTTCAATGCCTGTGTTTATATCAGATACATTCTTCTCTCACAACTCCTCATGAAAAATGAGTAATCTTGTTGGGCTGACAGGGTTGCAGCAACATCACCCATCTCATCCATTCTCCTTCTTGCGTTCTGCCTTCCTCCTAACAATTTCTTTTTTTTTTTTTTACACACAGTAGCATTTTTACATATATGAAGTGTGTTCAATGACACAACCCAGTCTATTTTATTGACTTAAAACAAGGCCACTCTCCTGGGATGATGCGATATCGCTACCGACTTAAGTCACAAAGGCTGGTCATAAATAATTGGGGTTTATTTATTTATTTTTATTTGCATTTCACTTCAGTAACTGCTAAAAATACCATTAATCTTCCTCCTGTCTCGAACAACACTTAGTTAGACCGCATGTCAGCATCATTCTGTATTAATTAACCAAAACAGCTCTGGAGAGTTTCTCCCCAGAATGTTCTAACATTGCCTTGACAGAGGTACTAACTGAAAGGGTTCAGAAAATCTTTCCCTGAGACATATAGGTCAGGATGTTGAAGATGGTTTGAAAAGCAAACTCGAGTACTGTAGGAGTGGGAAAACATAATGTATTTGTATGCTAAAACAGAACAGGTTTCCTAGGGAAAGACATATTTCTGAGGATTTAGTAAATACCCTTTTATGAAACATTTAAGTGCTAGCACTTTTGTTCTTGTTGCTTGATGCTAAAGAGATTATTATTTCTTGAAAGCCTTAATTTACGCTTAAGCTTTTATTTTGAACTTTGATAATTCAAATGGAAGTACTGTATACAAAACCAGGAATGTTAATTCCCAGACCCATTTACCCAACAAAATTATATAGCAATTATTTTTGAACTAGAAATTCTTCTCAGTTAACTATTAACTTGCTAATATAAAAGCTGTGGCCCACTATTCTATTTCAAAAGGAAGACCCTATACTATCTATACTTTTAAGTTAATTATTGACAGAATTTTGTGCAACTATGAAACTTGCATCAAATATTTGCAAATTTGGTTTAAAAATAAACAAACAAACAAAATCTAAAAAAAAGCTGGTTTTGCTGTAACAAAAAACAAACCAGCCAAAAAGGAAGCACATAACCAAAGGCCCTCTGCCTCAGCTAATTGCCTCTGCTTTGGCTGTAAGAACATGTTCTGGTTATCCAGAGTGAAGAACCTTAGGATTTAAACAACTGAAAAAGAGAATGAGAAATCATTTGTAGAGCTGCATGATAAGTCCAATTCATTATTTGAACTGCAAACTTCAGAGGTTGTACACTTAAAATACTGTAATCCATTTTTGAAAATTTCCCAATACAAAGTTACATTGGTAATTAAAGGTCCAAGTGTTCTTCAGTATTAAAGTACATTGTCACAAACTGTGACAACAGCATAACTTCAAAAAACTGTTCATAATCCCACATTTAGGGCACAAAATAAACCAGCTGACTGGTTGTACAAATTGACTGGCAAACAAATGAATAGCCTCACTAAAGACAAATTTGAACAAGTCTTGTATTTGGCTGTTCCTGCATGTGAGGAACTGGGTAAGGATCAAACCAGCATCACATTTTTTTCCTCCCTTTTCCTTGAGTTGATGTCTATACATCCAAATCACAGCCATAAATCTCAACATTACTTGCACTGCCTATCATTTGCCCTACTGTACTATGATCATCTACTTAGACTTATGTTATTTTAGAGCACAGCGGTACATTCAACATATCATTGTCAATAAGAAAGATTTCAATCCTTGCTAGCAGCAATACAGAAAGTTCTATTATCCTAAGTCAAGTAGTTTTATATATGCAGGCAATGCAGGAGACTCTTCCTTAGAGTTTCAGTATTTTCTGCATATGAATAGTAGTGCTGGCACGCAGTCATACATGGACACTGAAAGAAAACAATACCATTGTGTCCTTCAGAAAGCTGCACTGGTATTTTCTACCTGTATTAATGTTGCAAGATAGTTGTAAACAGGAATTAAGGTCTTGTTGTGTTTGCCCTTTGTTCTCTCCAACAAGATGTTGCGTTTAATAGCTCGGACTTTGGGGCTTTTGTTGTTGTTGTTGCTGCTGCTGCTATTGTTGAAGAGAAGGGAGTTTAGGGCTTTAAAAATAAATAAATAGTATTGCAATAGGTCCACTTCCACATATAGGGAATTATAAAGATTGGTTAAAACAATACTAATATGAAGGGGGAGGAAAAGATTGAGCCATACTACTTTTAGTCTCTTAAAGGGATGAAACTTTCTGCTGATTTAGTGAGCTAAACCAGCTCACCAAAACAAAACAAACAAAAAAAAACCAATTAGCACAAGAAGTAATGAAAGGGATGGGAGTCCACACCATAGCAGGAATCTAGCAAAGAAAAATGACAACTTAGCACCTATCTTTCTTGTTAGGGAGTATTTGCATCAGCTTAGTCAACTTGTCAAACAGCATTCTAAATAACTTTTCCTTGCTTCCTTTTTTAAGGCCAGAGAAAATTATTTTGTTTGCCTTGAAAATTCTAAGCTTGTTAATTAGTATTCTATTCCCTTTTAGAGTGTCAGCTCTCCCTATTAGACACACAGTTCAGCACATCTAGACCTCTATAGCTCCAGCAACATTTCCACTTCACAGAAACCAAAGAAATATCTATGTTGAAGTTGTGTCTAACCAAGGTT
>JAVCKT010097227.1:0-11955 GCA_032273925.1 Rhynchotus rufescens | reverse complement strand
CGAGGAACCCGCACCTCAACAAGGTGGGTGTCCGCGGCGCGGCCCGAGGCCGGGTGCGCGGCCCGCGGTGTGAAACGGGGCGATAACGGCGCTGGGCAGCGTGGAGCGCCCGCGGAATCCACGCGGGGGCCGCCGTGGGGCTTGTGCTCCCTGTGTGGCGTTCCCGTGGGGAAGCGGGGGCGTGGGGCTGCCGTGTGCCCCAGCCGAGGCCTGCGTTGGGTGCCGGTGGAGAATCCTCCTCCGTGCTGCTGCCTGGGGAAATGTCAACGTTTAAACAAAGAAACGGAGGGAGAAGGAGGATTCCAACAGTCTGGGAAGGGGTGTCAAAGGAGGGATCCGAAGGGGTGTCAAAGGAGGGGTGCAAAGGGGTGTCAAAGGAGGCCCCGCCATTTAGCCCCTCTGTGGCATGGCGCCGTGTTTCTGTGCCTGTCTGTGGGCTGGATGAAAAAATGAAATTTAGATGCAGATTTTAAGGTAAGATCAAGCCTCTTTAGCCCATGTGTTGGGCTAAGGAATGTTGAGTTTCAACTTGTCATGTTTATGTTAGAAAAACAAGTAAGTATTTTAGGGATGGTGAAAAGATGCAATTATTGAACATGGTGTAAGTAAAACTACTTAACACTACTCGTTACATAGTTATCCGGAGTATCAGACTGCGGTGTTGGCCCCTGGTTGGGACTGCTGAGGTGACAGCTCTTGCCTTGTGGAGGACCAACATCCCAGGTTTCCACCTCCTGGCATCCTTCAGCTTCCATAGTTCATTCCAGCCCCTGAGAATGAAGGAATGTGATGGTACAGGGTGTTACTCAATATGCAGGAATTTCATAGGTCATCTGCTTTAAATCATTGTGCCTTGAGTGTCCAAGGGACCAAAGAAATGAGAGATTGCCAGGTGTCTCCTAATGCTGATGCACTGCTATTGATTGCCTGGTTTGGAGGGATTATTCTTCAGCATCCTGCATCTTCTCCTGAGTGTTCAGGAATAGATTGTAAAAAAGATAGTTGATATGTCTAATAACCTTAAATTTGTCAACTATAACAGAAACATGAACCCTTTGCCCTTTGTTCAGTGTAATGCAATAATAACTCATTACAAGCCAAATCTATCACACTTTTTATGTTTTTTAATATTAAATGTACAATATGTTCCAGTGTGCTATGTTTAAATGGCCATTAAAACCCTCCAGGCTGGGTGTTTGCTGTTTATGTTACAACCCTCTGTCAGTGCAGGCTTTCCAGTCATCATTGCAGTCCTCTTCAGAACATCCAAACAAGGAAAGAAATGGCTGGTTTCAGTGGTAAGAGATAAAGACCACCCATCTTTGCAGCTAGATAATTAGTCATTAGTGAACTGTTCTGGCTTTCTAAGCTTAAAGACTTCTATTTGCCTGTTGCTCCTAATAGATCCTTATAGTATGTAAGGAACAGAGCATGTTGAACTGCAGTGCGGTGCATCAGACAGTTCCTGTCAGTCAAGGTGTGATTCAAGGTATGTTTTCTGGCTCTTCAGTGCCTTGCAGCAGTCGGATAAGCCAGAATTGGGGACCTCGGTAGATTATCTCATTACATAGGAATTACTGTTTGGTCCTTTTTGAAGGACTTCTCTCCAGCAGAATCATAGACAGGTTTATGGTCTGAGATTATTGATCCCAGTCTTTGCTTGCATGGAAGCTGCTTGGTGGAAGCCTCTCAAATTTGGAAATTGCTGCTGACAGCTTCTCTGCATATGTAAGTATCAATAAAAGTAGGCTGTCTTCAGAGGGGCTCGTATGATTTCCAGATCTACCTGAGAACAAAAAAAGGTAGTCGTGAAACTAGTGGTGGGCACCAGAAATTTGTAGTGGGTTCATTCCCTTGGTTGTTGTTTGCTGTGTGAGGTTGCCTGGGTATTTCAAGGGAATAGGATTGAATTCCTAAATGCTGATCAGGAGGGCCAGCTCTATCCTGAGCATAGATTGTGAATGAGCCTTCTACAGTTCTTAAATTATTTGACCTATCCATGCACTGTGTATAACAACTTGCTTGACTGTGGCATTTTGGGGGAGATTTTGAAGAAAAGACTGTCTTACAGTGAAACCAGTTTGTAATGATTTGAGGACAAGCTGAATTCCAAGAGGATTTATTAGAAGTCTCTGATATGCGAGTGTCCAGCGGCACTGCTGGACTTACTGAGAGTGGAGCCTGTCCTTCTGTGGCATCTCAGCCTTGGAAAAGCTGTTTCAACCTTCCGATTATGCAAAGGAAGGTGAGGTAAATCTTGCCCGTGCCTAGCTGGTATGGTCCCCTCTCTGCTACCATTTTTTCCATTCTTAAAATCCATGCAGTTCCCTTGATCTCAGATGCATTGTGTTCTGTTAAATCCATGTGCTCTCTCCATGTTTTAACAGAAACTCAGAGCTGAGGTTTAACCTCGTCGACCAGATGATTCCAAGTTTGACCACACACCTATGGAGATTCAGAAATACCCTTTCCAAAATCAGCTGTGATTTCGTTCTTGACATCGAGCTGCCTCAAATTCCACCCTGTACAATTGGAAACTTGGGGGCACTTCATCCCTTTTCCTGGAAGGCCTCATTTTGAGGCAAAGCTTGTCTGTTTGGAGACCTGCCATCACAAACAGATGTAGATCTGGAGGTCACCATTTGTTTTTAGAGTGGCAGCGTATTGTCAGTATTGGAAAGGTTTATGGGTATAAGAGATAATATGCTGATTTATCTGTAAGCTATAGTACTGAGTGAAGAATTGGGCATCTTCTTGGAAAAAAAAACAAAACAGCAAAATTGCCTGTCTGGATCTGTAAGGCACTTTTCCCACTGCAGTTGAAAAAAAGAGTGTTAGAGTTTTGTACCTAGCTGTACTCAGCAACTGTGCTGAAGCAGGCCTAAAATTAGCTGGATTACTAAAATTATTGTAATTGAGAAAAATTGGCAATGAACTCAGAAACAGAGCACCTGAAGCGGCAGCTGGTGAGATCAAATCAAAGTAGGATTCAGCTTTCACATTATTCACATTAATCTCTTATCTAACCCCTGTGGTTGTATAACAAGAGTTTCCTGTTGGCCAGCACCTGCTTCCATGCACATTTAGCTCCCGGGATGGGCACGGGGGGTTATGAGGAGCTGTGGGCCCTGTGGCTGCCTCGCTGTCTGTTCAGGTTTGCTCTGTGTGATGGGCAGAGTGTGGAGATTGTGCTCTTGGTTTCAGGACTCTCCAGCTGTTTGAACAGGTTTTAGAGACAGTGGACAAGGTCATTAAGGAAAAAAAAAAAAAGTTATATCCACTAAGGGTAACTACATACATCAAACCATACCTGTCACAGAAAAAGGACCCAAGTGGAGGTAATAAGGGCATGGGAGCGTATTATGGAGATATATCAGAAATTTGCCCCAGCTTTGGGGCACGTTATGCTCTAATTCTCTGTTCTAGGGTGGATATATGAGTGGGCTGGAGCACCGTTTGGTGTAATGAGCGTTTGAGTGGCTGTTTTCAGATATCTTACTCCTTAGTTTCTGCAGCCAAGTTCTTCTAGCTCACTCACCATTGACTTCAGTGGGAGGAAACCCCAACAGGAGGAGTTTACCCATGTGATTTGTCAGCTCTGCTGCTCTGGAAATGATTGCTCAGTCACTATTCATTTTGGCCATCATCTTGGGGTATTGGATTTTGTTTTATTTGTTTGTTCATGTCAAGTGTAGTTAGAGAGAAACAACCCTATATAGAGAAACAACCCTTTGGCAATCACGTTTCGTAAGATTTTGATACAAAGAAGAACTTTAGAGCAGGTTATATTATAAAATACCTTTAAAATGGCCTTTTAAGTTATGGAAACTCATGAATTTGGCGGTTGCCTATGTTGCTTTCTTTTTATCGTGTACTTTCTTTAAGGGAGGCCTTAATACCTCCAACCAGGCTTGTTTGGGTATACAAGTAGAGAGACTTAATGTCATAGTGCAGACCTTTTTTTTTGGCGCTTAAATAGCATTGTGTTTAAATAACACAAGCTGTTTGATAAATATTATGAACCTCGGTGCAATTAAAATGGCTCTAGGGCCGAATGTTACATCTTGTTCCCATTTATTGAATTCAGGGAAATAAGTGGCAAACAACTATCTGATTACACTGGGACCCAGGATGTTGGTAGGAAGACTGAGCATGTTATATATACACGTGGAGCGTGTTCCATATACGTGTCTCATAGATGCTTTTCTTTGCACTGACCTCAGCAGGGTTCAAACATTACCCCCACATAAGTAACATGCCCTGTAATGTCATTGACTTTAGAACTTGTTTACTGCAGAGCACAGAGATGAATCACTGGTGTTTGCTAGGGCTCACCAGAACCAGTGATGGTTTAGGTGAAGCTGCTGAAGAATGGGGCTAATTCACAGTATAAAGTGGAGGACAAAATTCTGTGGCTCAGTTTTGAATTCCGATGGATTTGCCATGCACTGCATTCCCTGCTAGAGATTGGACCTGGTGCCTCTGTGGCTTTTCATGGCACTGTTTAAGTACTCAGTTTTTGCTTTTTGTGTGCTGTGGGTCTGGCACTTGTGGAGCACAACTGGGTAAATTAAATTTGACTTGGTTTTGGATAAAAGGGAATGTAAGCTGAATGTCCTTGCAGTTTCTGTGGCTTCCAGATGATGAGTGATACTGTAGCTGCTGTTGTGGACATGAATTGGAGCTGAGAAAGGAAAAGTGGGTCTTGAAGGAAAGAAACCCAGCATTTTCTTGGGCAGGAGAGATGGAGAAGCTGCTCAGTCATTCTCCTGACATGCTTTAAAGTCTGATGCTGTAAGAAACTGGGTGCTGGAGATGCTGAGGACTGGACATGTGGTCGCTGCTTGTAGAAAGATGTCACCCAGCTGATAGCACCTTGTGATCTATATTCCTGCAGACCCCCACACTAACACCAAGTCCTTATTAGTTTTACTTCAGTGGGAGAGTTTTTGTTGTTGTTTTGGTATTAAAGTTTTAAAGTATTCTATAAAAAACTGCTGCTTTACAGCTGCCTAGTCTGACTATTTCTCTGATATCTCTAATCATCATACACTGATTTTCTGTTCTGCTTTTTTCATCTACCGACAGTCAAATGAAATGTACCTTTTTTCTTAATCAGCATAGTTTGCATATGTCGGGGAACAGCACCTAGTTATTATAAACTGTATTAATATTCTAGAAATTTACAGAGCACTAGCAGAATTCAACACAATAAAAGGGACTTTTTGAGTAGTGATCTTGCCTTCCTCACACCCTATTTCTCCCCTCACACCTTCCTTTCCTGCAGGAAATTCTCAGTTCTCGTGGAATCTGCAAAACAGATATCCCTTAATAAGAAAACACAGCAGCAAATTATTGATCTTTCTGTTCACTGCAGCTCTAACATGTTTTGCTGTTGGGTGTGTGTTGGGTGCCTGATTGTGCTAAGGTGGCTATAGGGCTTGATACACTTAGAAAGAAGGAATTGGGCTCCTTGGATTCATTTGCCTTGGGGATGGGTGCTGTAACGATGCTGGCATCCCTGCATCCCAGAATATGCCAATCCAGGCAAAAGCTGGAAGTAAATCAGGCTGAAAAACTACAGGTTTTGTCATGTCTTTTGTTTTCCCTCCAACTGCTACTTATCCTCCTGCCTTCTTTTCACGATGCATTATCAGTCCCGTTATCAAACCTTGAATGTGCTATTGTATTTTTGGCCCAAATAAAATATTTGGGGACAGATTTAACTTTAGAGCCGCTGTGAGTAGGTCAGGCAGGCTTTGAGGCTCGGAGGAGAATAAACACTGCCCTGTAATATTCCCGCTCTCTCAATAGAGGACTTAGTTAGCACAACAGCAGACTGGGCTACTTTCAGCTCATGATGTGCTCCACTAGAGAAGATGACCACGGTTTTCATTTTCTCATGTTGTCTTTGGGGCCTGGGGTGACACTTTCTGCCTCTCTCTGCCTCCCCAAACAACACGACGTTTTGATAGATGCCTCATGCGTTGTCAGCCTAATACAATATCTTCCTTTTAAAATTGTTTAAATGGCAAAGCTTTTTATAGTTCTGCAGCTGCCAAACACAAAACTCAGACATAAACTAAGCAGACTATGGTTCTGACAAAGAAAATAAGCTAGCACAAAAGTCTTGTGCATATCAAAATTTTCTGCCTCGCTTCACTTTGTGGCTTTTTGTTTTACTTACATATTTTTTCTTTCAACATGTGCTTTTGGAACCAAAACAGATTTTCAATAAATTTCTGTACTGTGTATAAAAGATCAGCTTCACCTCTCAGCAATTTCTTTTCTGTGCCTAGCTTATGAATTGACAAGGCTGTTTTGTAATGTGTCCATGTGGATTAACTCCGCTCAGCCTCATAAAACATATACTGGAGGCCTTACTGTGTTTCTCAACACAGGGAAGAATTAGTTATTTCCAGTGCAGCAGTGTTATGTTCTCCTGGACAAGACGTCTTGGCCTTTAGCTCTTTGCCTTGGCTAAAGGATTTATCACTTCCCCTTGTGCTTAAGTTCATTATGGAAACTATTAAGGTCCATTTAATCTTCAGTTCAGGGTTTGATGTTGAAGCCACAGGTAATTTTAGTTAAGATGGGTCACAAATGAGCAAATGTATTATATGGGCTAAATCCTGTCATTTTTGGAAGTATCAGGCTTATTAGAGCTCATGTTGACAGGGCAGTTCAAGCAAGGCAGGGGCTGGTGGGAAAGAGAACTTGTTTTATTAGGTCAACTGATTTAGCTGGGAGAAAAAAAAACAAAACTAGAGGAATTTTTATGTTCACAGCCCTTCTTGTAGCAATTCCAAGTGTTTTTCTGATCCTCAGACTTAGTTGAGGGTAAGTTCAGGTCCAACGAAAGAAGAAGCAAAACAAACTTTCCCCGTTAGCTCTTGCCTACCTCTCAGGTAAGTAGAAATCTTCATGCAGTCATTTGTGTTATAATTGATTGCTGGTGCGAAACTACTGCTGTAAACTAAGTCTCCTGGTCATGGTTGTTGAAAGCATAGCACCCTTCTCCCTCCTCATATTATGTAAACATTTCTAAACCTAGCCATAAAGTGAGCCAAAAACAACAACAAAAATATCTTGATGTGCTAAGTCTGAATACTGTGCAATAAGTAAATAAAATGTAAAAATGAACTATATCTCCCATTAACTTAGATTTTTTTTAAAAAACAAACCCTATAAAAATAAACATCTGAGAGCAATCCATGCTTTGCTCGTGCAGTGTACACAGGATTGGACTTCCAGCAAGAGTTGTGAAAAGGTTGTAGAAAGACATAGTTGTGCTAGAATATCGAAGGAGAAGAAATATGGGATGAGGGGAAGACAATGCCAGAAGATCTAAAAGTGCCTGACATTATAAGGATATTTGAAGGAATAGTTGAAGATTCTGCTCTCTCCTCTCAGGGACTCACAGATGCCTTGGCTTGACAGGTGAAAGCAATGGAAAGCAGCTATAAATCCCACCACGTGCTCCAGGTTGGTGCCTGCAGAAAGTTTTCCAGGCATAAATTGGTGCCAGTCCAAGTGCAGCGGGGCCTGTGCTCTGCAGCATCTCCTGCTTTGTACTCACCAATGAATTTCCTCACGCTGGCATCTTAAAAGGCTGTCAAGAAATAGTGCTCAGACACAAACTCGCTTGCCCAAAGGTTATAGAAGACTTTTATTCCCCCTTAGCCTAGGATTTTCATCCAATGGGCCTTGTTTCTCCTTGCCTACATGCAGCAGGTTCCCCTTGGATTTGCCCGTGTTGTGATCCACGTGGAGCAGCAGGGTTTGTAGGAGGGCCATGTGTGCCCTGCCTTTCACTTCGTGTGCTGAGACCAGCAGCTTTCACTGCCTGATGCCTGGGAGAAAAATAACAACCCCCTCGCTACAGCCCAGAGGCTTCCCTGAGCGTTATTTTTTGGCTTCTAAAAGGCAGCTCAGGCTCTAGCCCCTGGGAAGCTTTTCCACTGATTTCAATAGACTTCAAGTCAGGCCTTGTCTGAATTTAGGAACAACTGCCTCAACCATTCAGGATTATTTGGTCACTAAAGGCTAAGGTTAAAGATGAAATTTCAGTGTCCTGCTCTGTCCATTAAAATGGAAAATTTGCACTGATTAATCTTTTATTCAAAGTTTCAAAGCAAAAATTGGCTGTGTGGTAATCATCAGTTTTTATTGATACTGACTTACATGAAGGCTCCAACCATTTCCATAGTTTGAATGTCCCGAAAATAAGAATTACTGTGTGATATTATATCTTAACCCCATCTGTCCAGGCTCTTTTATCTTCTTATGAACTTTGGGGTAACCAACTTGACCTGATGGCTTTTTCAGTGTTGAAAGCAGCTCTCGGCACATGAAGAGACAGACTTGACAGGAGTCACTGAGGGAAAACTAGGGCACTGTGATGCCACAGAGACCTTGAAACTGTCCTGGAAAGTTCTGCTAGTAGCTTAATAAACCTCACAGAAGTTCCCTTGAATTATGACCTCCAAATGACCATTGGTCAGGGGTAACTAGGACTGTGAGACCAGAATGGAAGCAGGACTGATGCTGTTAGAACTGGGCTGCCCTCCCTAAAGGCAAGTGGTTGTTATGAGTTTAATATGTTATCCCATAATTTCAAACACAGTTAATTAAATCATTTCTCAGGTAAATAGAAGTCATGCGAAAGTGCTGGAAAGCAGCAGTGCGACTCTGGCTGTTACTTTAAAATGCATTTGTGTTAGCCACTTGCTGAAAGTTAATTGCATTTTAAAGATAAGCTTTAATGGGTTTGGCAGGGAAAATGTGACCGTAACCAGATCATGTTGTTTGTACGAGTGCCTTTCAGGTTTCTGTGCAAGGGCAAACGCTCTAGTGACTGGCAGCTGGACAGCTTTGCCTGTAGGAATGTAACTGGTGTTTCGTAGAGCTGCAAAGCAAGTTTCCCACTGAAGCCAAAAGTAAAAGTATATGGGAGCCCAGCAGTTTGACTCCCTGCAAAGCTGAAAGCCCCTGTCGCCTTTACTAGGATTTCCTGGGGGTAGAAAGGATATTAATCTTGTTTGACTTACAGAATCGTAATATTTGCATTGCAATTTGTAACATACAGCAAGAAGTTTTCAATTAGTGTTTCCCGAGGAACACTGAGCTTGGTAAAGTGGGTGCTTTTAGCTGGAATGTTGCCCGGTGCAGGAGCAGGGAAGCGGGGCGGTGAGTGTTGGGGCAGCTCTGCTGGAAGCAGCAACAGCTGAAACCTTCTCTCATGTCGTTCTCAGTGTCTGTGTTTGACATCACCCTAATTCAACCCATGAGCTGTAGTGCTGGATCAGACGAGCTCGTGGGAGGCACGTCTCAGTCTCGCCGATTAAACAAGTCACTTGGTCAGTTCGCTGCTGGTTTTAATTTTCCTTAATGTTACAGAGCTGTTCTCAAAGTCTGAGCAGATTGTAGTGAACCCTGGTTTGGGACCCACACGACGTCGCGGTGAAGTCCTGGGAGCCTCTCCGCTGAGTTGGCTTCATGGGAATTGTGGGAAGTACTTTCTGCCTCTTAAAGAAAGGCCCAAGAGTGAATCTGGGGCCAGCCCAACCTTTCTGTGTTGGAGCACGAGAGAGGAGGCTGGTCGGAGGGATGTTCTCTACGTGAGAGCTTCGAACTGTGGTGAGCATGGACACACGTGCCCCTCGTGGTGGGGTTGTCCATACAAACAGAGCAATGGTGTTGGAGATAGTCCCCCTCTCTGCCTTCACAAGGGTGACTGACTCACCCTTCTCTTCACGGCTATGGGGAGACCCCAGGGAGGCCGATTCATACACAGTCATCTACAGGGTAAATGTCTAGGTTAGCTCACCTGAGCGGGGCTGGCAGGGGGGTGTTGGACAGCGCAGCTAGACTGGATCCCTTTGCTTCACCCAATGTCTTATTCTGGAATTTATTCAGTTTATCTCAGGGACTGAAGAACCTTCCCAGCCCTGTATGTTGTGTAAAGACAGGCAGAGACTTCAAGAGCTGCTGTTGTCCTGCAGAGCGCGAGTGCACAGAGCCCCTGGCAGCCTGTGACCCTGGTTCAGGTGCTGAACATTCCCAGCTGCTCCCTATCTCCTCAAGTCTGGTCCAGCAGAGTGTGAATGTTTAATCTAAATTGGTTTTAGACCTAAACTATTGACCATAAGAACAACAAAAATCCCCTTCACTGGCATTTTCTAAAATCTGAAATGCCTGTTATAGCTGCTCTTCATGTTTAGTGTAAATATGTCTTGTTTTGTTTTAAATAGTTGAATTATAACTCTTAAAACTGGTTTTAAAAGTCCTTGCTTACATGTACATATTGGAAATATTAATTGTGCTTGCGTCCTGCATGTATTCTTCTAATATATGTTAAAGGGTCTGAATTTTTCAGCATTCTGGCTGATTGGGAATTCAATATCAATTTCAGGTAAATGAAATTCCATTGTGGTTTGGTGTCCAGTGCTGGCTGTTGACTACTCCTGTTGAAATGAAGAGATTCCATGTTGTGCCATTTTTTTAAAGAGGAAAGAGAGAGTTGTATTTGGTAGTTCACCTGACAAATATTAGGTGAATGGAAAACAATATTAGAAGTTTTCAAGATATTTACTGCTTCACAAATTAAAACTAATACCATGATTGTTTAGACTGTACCACTTTTGTATAATTTTTTGCAGTTTGATCTGGAGACTGTAGATGCAAGACTGTGGCAAAATACAGGAACTGCTGAGTTTTGAAATGAAAGGTAGGAGAAAAAATGAAAGCAACGCAAGTGGGAGAAATACTTCTGGTGTGTAGTTATTAATTCCTAATTCTTGAGTCATTCAGCACATAATATAACTCTCAAGTCACGTATCATGAGCCCCGTTTCTCCCTAAAATATGATTCATTCAGGCATCATATGTTAAACTGCTGAAGTCCTAGTAGACCAGCTGCGTTAAATACACAGCTTTTTAGCTCAGTTGAGTTTCTTGTCAGAGAGTTATGAAGGACAGTTTCTGAACTGTTCTGTGCCCATGATAAAGTGACCGAGCAGCCCTGAGCATCATGTTGCACAATTCCTTGGATTTCACATTTCAGTTTTGGAGCACCCTTCTAACACGAGGATATGCAGTTGCTCTCACCTAAGTGGGGAGTCAGTTTAGGCTGCCCAAGGCAATGAAGGAAATTTTAGCAGACCAGATACACAAATACGTGTCTCAAAATTAATTCCTTAATCTCTCAGGCTGTGTTCCTGCCTGCTCAGCTCTCATAGCACAGCATCTTTTATACCAACCAGTTATGGTCTTGACTGCAGCCTGCTAGAAAGACACGTGATACATTAGCTCTGTTTTCCACACCTGCCATCAAATATTCATCATTCAATAAAGTGAAGAGCAATTTGTGAAGTTGTGCTCAAAAGTTACATGAGAAGGAAGCAAGCACTGAAAAACAGCTGTTTTATGAAGATTTTTGTTATTCTGATTACAGCAAATTGTTTTTGTGTGTGTGTTTTATTTATTCCCATTAATATATGTAGATAATCACTTAAAACTTTTATATAATTATTATAAGAATAAAACTTTTTATTCTGTCTTGGAGCCAGGTTTCCTGACACACTGTGTATAGATTACAAGTGCCACTGTGTATAGACTGCAAATTCTGTAAAGGTCAAGTAATTACGTGGTCTACATTATTAAGGTACTAATTCGAAGAGAGAAGCAAAGGCAGGGGAAAGCTCATGGCACAGAGATGAGGGTATGATGTGTGGTCTCTTCGTTGCTGCTATGAAATATCTGATTAGGCAGATGCTACAGCCAGTGAGTTTTTAAAAATCAAGAGATATTTCTCTCTAGAGAAATTTCTATTTTCTAGGGAAGTTTCTCTATAGAGAAAATCTAGAGAGAAACTCTAGGTATTGCTCTCATATTATTTGGTGACACCTTCCAGCAAACATCTAGGATTAGATACAGAGCAGATTTAATTTGAGGG
>JAVCKT010097226.1:0-11959 GCA_032273925.1 Rhynchotus rufescens | reverse complement strand
CACCCATTCTCCAGCCGAGGTTTCAACTCTAATTTTGAAGCACTTCCTACTTAATAATTGGTGCTTTCCGTTCCATAATTGGCTCTAATTAGCCAGAGGGTGACAAGCGTGGCCTCCCCTAGGGCTCCATGATCTCTGGGGCTCCTTTCTTTATTATTTTTTATATTTTCTCTCTTTTTTTTTTTTGCTTCCTTTTCACCGTGCCACACAATTTTGCTCAGGAGCTAATGTGTGATATTGATCTGCATAATGAGCCTTTTTGACAGTCTGGGCACATTTGGGAGTAATACCACGAGCCTGTGAAATCCTTAGGCCAGAACTGCTCGTTGGAAGCTGCTTCCAAACGTAGCCACAATTGTTCAGGAGTGACAGATGAGCTGTAGTTCAGGAGCTGGAAATTACATGAGCCAGGAACAGATTTTTCTTCTTCCTTTCCGGATGGCATGTGACTCATTAAGGATTTGCTTGATGGTTTTCTCCTCGTCTCAAAGCAGACTGTAAACACCAGCCTTTGGTGAAGAAGGGATGAAACCTTCGTGGCCTGCAATGTGGTAGGAGCTCCCCTTTCTTCTCCCTAGGATAAGCTGGATGTTTTCTGTGTTTATTCCTTTTGAGGATCCTGGGGAGACCCTAAGCCCCCTGATTTCCTGTGGCAGCTGGTTCCTCAGGCTATATATCGCATGGAAAATACTAATTTTGATGGATTATCCTGTGTTTTGGTTTCACTTCCCACCTTCCCCCTTAGCCAGGATAGTCAAGGGCCGCGTTTCCCAAAGATCGCTGCCCTTTCTGTGGGAGCCAGAACGTTCTGTGCCTGCTGCTGGGGCTGGAGCATTTGGGGGCCTAACAGAGTTTGCTACCAAGAGGTTTGTGTTGGGGGCTGTCGTGGGTATTCTGCAGCACGCAGTGATCTGTAGCACCTCTCCCGGCGCTGTTCCCGTGCTCAGCGTGCGACGGCCCGCGGGGACAGGAGCCGAGAGCTGTGACCTGTGCGCGACGCGAGGCGACGCTCTCCTCCCTCCGGCACCCGCCTGTCGCGGCAGCCCGGGCGACCCTCGGCGCCCGCCCTCAGCACCCCTCTTTGTACAGCCTGTTTGAGCACCCCTCTTTGCCTGTTTGTACAGCAGGTCCTCAGGCAGAAAGTACTTCATGCTTGGAAAATCGTTGTAAACCCCCATCTCGCGTAGTGAAACACCGTGGCCGTTTTCGTGAGGGTGAATGTGTCTTCATGGGGCTCGTGGGGTATGTTGCGTACCCTGGGCCTTCTAGATGATTAGGTAGCCAACTGAAGCTCCAGAACCTCGTGATATCATGTGATTTCTGCATTTATTTGTACTTGCTCTGTTCTGTTTCCTTTTTCTGCTCTGTATTTTGGCTATAGCAGTCAAGAATATGTTTTAATAATGCATACAGAACATTTAGTGAATTATTGGTGATCTCTATCTAAAGGTTCAGCATCTTGGCTGAGGTATCCATGAGATTCCTGGAATTGGTCAGGGAAGATTTTCACCTCCTGAGGATACCTTACATTAAAACTGTCATAAAGTCATAAAGATTCTGGTGTGATCTCTAGTTCCACTCCACAAACAAACCTCCAAAAATGGAGCATACACGGCTTGTAGTCAAAAAACTCTCGTCTCCTGTTGGTCCATGGCAACGTGCAACAGTTTCTGAGTGGAGTTGCTCTTGTGTTCTTGGGTTGTTCTCACTATGAGCTATATCGGAAAGGAAATGCCCTCACGGTTACTGGAAGCTATAGGGCTTGTGTCCTGGCTAATGGTCTGAAGTGTTGGTGGAAACCAAAGAGCAAAGCAAAATTCCTGTCGGCAATAACCAGTGGACTTTGGCTGCTCTTTTTTTCCAACCTGGCGTCTTTTTATAATTAATGGATTTCTAGAAAGTGAAAATAGATACTTGTGATTATCCTTTAAGGAAGACTGGAACATCTGGGTGATGTGTGAGAGGGAGGCATTGCTGGGGAGACTGGGCGTTTTAGAGGACAAGGACTTAATTTCTTCCTCTTTTTTCTTCTTCAGGCCCGCTCCGTTCTCATTTTCTTACCTGGAGTGATGGAAAACTCGTCTGTGGCGTCTGCCTCCTCCGAGGCAGGGAGTAGCCGTTCTCAGGAAATCGAGGAGCTGGAGAGATTCATTGACAGCTACGTCCTGGAGTACCAAGTGCAAGGCTTGTTGACGGATAAAACAGAGGGGGATGGAGAGAGCGAGAAGACGCAGTCCAACATCTCGCAGGTGAGGGAAGGATGCAGTGTAGGACAGGATGCAAAATAGGGGCACTGGAGTTATAGGGAAGCCAGTGATAGGGCAACTTTCTCATTCAGCCAAATATGAGAGCCCCAAGTGCTTTGAAAAGATCTCTTGCCACCCGCGTTTGGTTTTTCCATGAAATAGCCTAAAGATGTGACCTCAAGCTGTGACTTCTCTGGCGTTCCCATTTCACATAAAGGAAAATAGCTGTGGTTGTCCCATGCTGTCCTCCCCGGGGTGCCCAGAGGTGGCCAACAGCGTGTGTGTAAGCACCTCTGGATGCAGGAGGGGGCAAGAGAGCAGAATCATTTTTTGCCTCCAGTCAGCCCGGTACTTCACCGGAAAAATGCCAGAGGACATTGCCTGGCTTGGGATGAGTTGCAGGGGCTCTCCTGAGGAATATTCAGATCTGAGAAGTGCATCTGCAGGCCAAGTTGCTTGTACCGCTTCCATCCTCATACAGAAGCTTTCAGGGATTTTAATAAAAAGCCTGAATGAGTAAAAGCAGTCGAAAGCCCCAAATACTCCCTAGCAGCATTTAACTGCTGCGCATTTTGATATGTGTAATAACCTGTTTGCTTACTCCATAATTGTTATGTCAGGGAAGAGAATTGCTCCGTTGCGGAGGATGTGAATAGCAAGCAAGCAAAGGGAGGGATCGTTGAGGGAGGATGTGGCTTGGCGTTGTCATTAGGAACAGATCCCACCAGGATCTTGTCATTTTTTTAAAGCCGACGTTTAAGGTTCAACGTAAGGAGAAATTTAATCTGCTGATCTGCTGATGCTGTGCGGGAAACCCTGGGAATCTCGGGCCAGGCACTTGCCAAAGATGCCAACTGTGAAACTGCAGTGTTAGAGAAGGTCTGTACAGGGCGAGCTGTGGGTGCTGCTCCCTGCTCTTTCATGGATTTAGGCTGCCCTGATCCTCCTGCTATAGCATGAGGGACCTTGCAAGAATCCTGGTGAAATAAACTGCTCTAGTTATAGAGCACAAGCACGCTGGTTATGGGGACCAAATAATAATAAAGAGGTCTTTGCCTGGAAGATCATAGGAGCAGGGATCTGGCCTTCGTTAGGTGTCTGACACTGGAACTGCCTTTGCGCTGCGTCAGGGACCGCTGAACCTCGGCAGCGGAGCAGGGGGTGTCACGCCAGGTCCTGCATTGTCACCAGGGCACTGATCCCCAGCCAAAGGGACCCTTTTGGGGGGCGTCCCACGCTCTGACCGTGGCTGGGACATGGCCGATGCTCAGCGGGGTCCTTGGATGGGGATGGTGGGAAGCTCTCTGGGGGCATCACGCGCATTTGCAGGGCTCTTCCCTGGCGGTCCCCACGGCTGCGTCCCCAAGGCCCTGGCAGCCTCGTCGCAGGCTGGATAACGGCGGGTTGCTCCTGCCACATCCATCCCTCCCTCCCACTGGCACTCACCTAATGAAGCAATATCCGTGTAGCCTTGACAGTGCTGAAAAAGCACGGGAGGTTTTTAATAATGGATAGGATAGCGATTCCCGGGAGAGAAGTGAGTCACTTCCCTTTGCCCAGGGATTCGCTCTGTTTGGGGCTCGGGCTGGGGCTTTGTAGCACTTGCTGATCATCAAATGCTGCCCAATTAATTAGGCAGCAGCAGAAAAGCTTCATCTGCCAGCAGCTCATGAAGGGGGAAGGAGACCGGGAGAAGGAGCGGAACCCATCCAGGAGCCCTTCTCAGTGGGGTTTGACACCAAACCAGGCCCACCACCTCATGGCTGGGGCTGCTTTGGTGCAGGGTGAGGATCCCTCCTGATGGATCGGCCCCGTTGCAGAGCCAGAAGTTCGTGTTGGCAAAGGCAGCCGAGCTGGGTAAGGCCCATCAGGAACACGGATGGATGGCCTTGTGTTTTGCACAGACCTTCCTGACTTGTTTCTGAAATTTCTAGGTGATGAATCATACCAAAATCCTTGCTGTTTCCATACAGGCTGCGAGCCAGCT
Organism: Rhynchotus rufescens; assembly: GCA_032273925.1. NCBI lineage: Eukaryota > Metazoa > Chordata > Aves > Tinamiformes > Tinamidae > Rhynchotus > Rhynchotus rufescens. Next base: position 7,726 of record JAVCKT010097226.1, on the reverse strand, counting down.
GAAAACTTCACGATGCAAAAGCAGCCCTTGCAGTTTATGAAAAAAATGCAGCATTGTGCAGCAGGGAATGCAAGAATTCCTGATTATTTGGGTTTGTTTCAGGTTTTCTTTTCCATTTCATGCTCTGCTCTAGGGGTTGCCTACCACTGTTTCACCTGCAAATAGGGAGCTGCAGGCGGTGCAGTGAGTGGAAGCCAGTTTTCCATGAACTCCAGGATGGGCTCCGGGTCTCCCTTCTGCTGCTCCGTATTTCCAAGTGTGACAGCGCTGTAGATCATAAAAGTAAATTTCCCAGAGTCTATCACACAGAAACTTGCTTAAGAGAGATAGGAAATATCCACTGCTTATCTGATATAAGTAGCACTTAGCTGATTTATCTGAGCTATGCAGACTTGCAGCAGCTGAGGATCTGATCCAGAGCTTTGGCCCTGTTATATATTAGCTCTGCCCAAAGAAATTAACCCCAGAAGGAACCTTTTTAAGAACAGAGTTTGCTGAAAAGAGGTCTTTCCAAATTGAGGATCAAAGGCATTAGAAACAGGAGAAAATGTATTTAAAAATCAAGTGATGCAGAGTTCTTCATAGTGCGTTTTTTAACCTGAGGCTGGGAAATGACTGTGCTTGAAGTGATGCTTCGGAGGGGCTCCAGGTCAACCAGGCAAGTGCTGCTTGTTTTAGTGTGCAGAGTTGAGTAGAGATGTTAAATTAGAAATAAACTGGTAGGCAAAGTTTTACAACCACTTCACCACTCAGAAGAAGCTTAATTCTGGGTGGCAAAGTGTTTTAAGGGATGCTCTGCACCTTACCCTAAATTTGCACAAGCAGCGATCAGAATTCATGTATTTCTGGTCTACTTTTTTTCTGATTGCTTCTTATTAAACCAAAAGATAAACATGCACATACCCTGCCAGGAGCTGGTGGGGCTGGTGGCTGGATCTGCCTGGCTGAAGGCAGCACGTTCGCTTTTAATGAGAGCTGGAGCAAGAAGGATGGTTTATGGTGAAGGCACTGGACTGAGGCAAAGCAAATTGTTTTTAACTGCAAGCTCCTGCCAGCAACCGAACCTGTAACTTGGGGCGAGTTACTTAATCTCTCCGTGGCTCGCGTCCTCGTGGCCATAATGACACTTTGGCTGCCTGAGAGAGGATAAATCCAGTGAGCCACGTGTGCGAGGAGCTCGGCCGCAGCCGGCGTGACTGCTGCGGGCAGAGCAGGGCACGTTGCAGAGCCCAGGGCTCTGCAGGCTGCAGAGTCTATGGCTGGTGCAATGAAGGTCAGGTACAGGCACTGCCCCGACGCGTGCGGCTCCAACCTGGCTCCCTTCGGAAAGGAGAAGCAAGGCAGAGGACAAATGCATTTTCCTCCCAGTTCTGTTACTGTGTGGGCTGTTGAGGTAACGGGTGAGCTGCTCCTGTGGGTCCAAGTTCTCTGTTGGCTGCTGTTTATATGGAACCAATTTTTCGTTTATTCCCAAGCGACTCCAAGAGCGGCACCCAAGCGGGGACTCTGAAACGCTTCCTTGCTCAAGCAGTTCCAGCAGGAAGAGTTAAGTGATGGGGTGGTTGAAATTGTTGAGGCTTATCTTTGGGAGGAGCAAAAAAATGAACTCTGGAGTAGATAGCATGACCTCAAACGGAATTATTTTGGTGCAAGCGCCTTGCTGTCAAACTTGGGAAGAAGTCCTAGGTTGTTGTTTTCAGCAGTTCTTCTCCTCTTCCACGTGCTGTGCTAGCAGAGCTAGAAAATCCCATGATATTTGCTTCCTTCACATGACAGAAAGCCAACGTGAGCTGCAGAGATGTAATCCAAACAGCCTGAATGTGCCATTTGGGGCTATGGTTTTTGGTCTTGTCTAGTTTTTAAAATAAAACATTGCTGTGGAAATAACTTTTCCATCCTTTGCCAAGTTAGCAGTAGGTGCTTAGCTGGGGAGGTGGGGGGATCTGCGCCCGTGCCTGTTCTGCTGCTGATCCCGCGTGCTCGTGTCGGGGTGACACTCGGCAGCTCGGGACTGATTCCTGTCCTTAACCGGGCGGGCTGGGAGACGCGGACACGGTGCAGGACTCCGGGCGAGCAGTAATCAAGTCAAGCCGGATCCGGGATGCGCCGAGCTGCCTGCGCCAAACCTGATAGATTAAAAATGCTGTTGGAGCCTGCAAGGAAATACTGGGGATGTTTGTATAACATGGTTTCCTTAGGGAGCCCCTGCGGGCATGGATGACCTGCTGCTGTTGGTGGCGAGCTGGCCAAAGCGTCTGTGTCACCACGTGAAGCTTTCAGCTTCTTTTTTGGCTTCTTGCAGTTGCTAGTGGCCCATCCCTCTCTCCCTGGACCATTTGGAGGGCAAAGCCATAGAGATCCACCCTCGTTCCCCATGGGGGGCTTCTGTGGCCTCGGAGAGCGGCCGGCCGCCGCGCTCGCCCCGTGGCCTCCCCGGCTGTTCTTTCACACCGTGCTCTCTTTTACAGTGGACGGCGGATTGTAGCGAGCAGCTGGACGGCAGCTGCTCCCCGTCGAGAGGGAAGAGCTCCTCGTCTCACGAACACAACCAGGTAGGGCTCCTGTTTGCCTTTTGCTCACCCATGCCTTGGTGTTGCAGCTTTGCTGCGTCCTGCTGGAGCACGGTGGCTTTCCGGCATGGAGACCCACTGGACATTGCAGCGATTCCTCCTCAAGGAGGCCAGGAGGGGTATTTAGGCTTAGGGAAAGCAAAGCCTGGAGGTTTCTGATTTGCACTCAAGAGAGGCAGGACTTCTGGGCTGTAATGGCTTGGATGTTGATGCTTTTATGCACCCTTTTTCAGTATTTTTTTTAACCACTTAACCTTTGCTTATCAGTATTTCATCAAGTGCCAACAGGAAAATTTTCTAGATTTCTATTGCTCTGTGTATTGGAAAATAGAGAGGAGAAATATTTATTGAGCTACCAAACCCCTTTCAGAGCTGAGGAGCATCGCTTGGTGTGAAGGGAAGCTGGGCACAAGGAGCAGATTTTTCTCCTGGTCCATCCTGAGTTCATGTTCTGACTTAATGCCCTTTCTTGAGTCACAGTCTGAAGCAGATGCGCAGCAAGAGACCTTCTCCCTTCAGTCTGTCATGGAAAACTGCCCCCCCCACTGAAACCATAGGAGATGGAGAACTTCCTGGCATGCACATTGCTTTGACCAGAAGCTTATTTCTCTGTAATAAAAAACCAAAATTGCAGAGCACTCCTATCAGTCCTGTAGAGCTTCTTAATACAACCTGTATGAGGCATCAAAGCTGAGTTGGAACATAAGACCAACTTTCTTAATTCCCAAATGTGGAGCTGTTCCTGTGCCAGGGATTAACGGAGGACCCATGCTATGAACATGGCATGTGAGTCCTAAGGTCTGGCCTAAGGACACTCCCGGGCTCTGCTTCTTGCTCCAGGGAGGTGACCCTGGACAAGCCGAAACGCAGAGATGCTAGAAAAGGCCCTTCCACCAAGGGCAAGGAGGGTGGGAAGGGAGGCACAGCCGGGTGAGGAGTGTGATGAGGAAGAGGAGGAACTGCAGCCTCGGGAGAGGAAGCAGGGAGGGGTGACAGCGCAAGGGGCGCTAGTGAACGTTTACGAAGACGGGAAGAGAGAGCTCATAGAAAGGAGTGAATAAGGACAAAGGGGACCTCATTTCGTGGTTGCTGGGTGTATCTCCCAGGGAAGGTGGTTAAGGCAGGTGGCCTCTCCACTCTTTCCCTGCTTGCTGTCCTCCAGGTCCCAGTCTCACCCATGAGATCTCATGAAAAAAATGAGAGCATCCCTTCCCCCTAGAGCAAGCAGAGAGCTGGGGTGTGCGGGACCTGCAGCTTCAGGGCAGTCTGCATCCCATTTCCCTGCCCCATCCCAGGCACAGCTTTTCCCGAGCAGAGCAGATTCCCAGCCAAGCAAAGAGCACTGAAAACTGCTTAGCAGTGGGACAGAACTCCCCCTTCCTCGTGCGTGCTGTGTGCCCTGAGGGAGCTGGGAACGCCTAGCAAAGGGAGATCCATTTCTGTATACAAACACTTCTGCGTAATGGAGACGGGAGCAGGAGAGGAGGGTGCTGTGGAGGATGCGCTCAGTACAGCGGGGCTGCCTCAGAGCAGCCTCCGAAGGCGGCAGGTGTTAATTGAGGATTCAGGCTGTTCCAGCTTGGATCTGCGTCTCCCGGTCATGCTGAGACACGTGGCCACGAATCCTCCTCCTCCTCCCGCTCCCTGCGGCCGCCACGCGGCCGGGCCCACGGCGCAGACCTGCCCTTCCCGGCGCTCTGCGGCTCGCGGGGCCTCTTGGCACGGGCGCTGTTCCCCGCTGCACAACGTGCCCGGTTCGCGTGCCGAGCCCGCGGCAGCCGAGCGGCAAGTGGCTCCGCGCCGGCACGAACGGCTCCTGGCGGATTTGTGCCGCGGGAGGAGGCGGAGGCCGGGCGGCAGCGAGGCGTTCCTGGCTCGACAGGCGCCGTCCCGACATCTTTCACCTGCCTCGTGCCTCCGTCTTTTCCTTTGTTCCATTCTATGTCATTTTTTCCTGGCTGTTTGATCCTCTCCGACAGGGAGCTTGTTTTGCACATACCAGTAACGCTCACAGCTGTCCAGGCTGCGCTTGCTGATCGGTTTCCCGGCGTTTGGGTTCTCTCCCAGCCCACAGCAGAGCTGATCATCAGCCCTGTCCGTGGTCGGCTTCCTTGAGCAGCGACTCACAAATTGTCCTTGGCACCAAGAGGAGCTGCCAGCCGGGGTGCTTGTGTCCAGCTCCGCTTTGCTTTCCCTTGCTGATACGTGACTCAAACACTGCTGGGGTGAATTAGGTCCAGTCTATTATTGTTTCTGGGCAGCGATTTTTTTTCAATCGGTATCTTTCAACAAAAAAAAAATCATTAAAAGGATATTTGTCTTAAGTGCAAATGACGTTTTACTGTTCAAACACACTAGGGAAAAAGACTTGGTGATTATTTCCCAAGGGAGGTTGTTAAGCTTTTTTTTGTCACAATTTGTAATGGATTTTGAGTGGTTTTGTTGGAAAGGGCATTTTCAATTTCCCTATCTTATTTCTTTTTGCAATTTCTCTATTGCCTGTTGCTCAAGAAGAACCAGTTTAGATGAGAAATACTTGAATGTAAAATTTGTATTGGCTCTGGTTACTGCAAAAATAGGGATTACTCTTCCCTGTGTGCGGTGACCATGATGTTCCCCTCGCTGGAGATGGCAAAGGGGCATCTTCTATGGCGAGCCGTGAAAGTCCTCCCATTTAGTATGGATACACATGAGATCCTGAATCCTGAGGGAGAAGGGAAATGGGGAGAAACCGTCCGATGTTCCTTGCCAAGCAAGAATTGAGGCAGGCTCCATGGAACTGCCCAGTTACTGCAAGCGAAAGGAAGCAACGTAGAGGTGTGTTACATATTTATCTAAGCATATTTATGTATTGTGTGTGCACATAAACATCCACGGGGTGTGGGGCAGCTGGATTCCAAAGAGGACGAGGGGCGTTCCTGGGTAATGTGCCTGCTTATGAGTAATAACATGTCTTGATGCAACTTCCAGTCCAGGGTGTTGCTGCATTGCAGGTTTTCTGTAGCTCTCAGGTGTCTCCAACAAAGATCCCCCCATGTTCACCATGTTTTTTATGCTCCTTGCTCAGATACCTGCTGAGTATCTCACTGTAGTTGCAGTGAGAGACTACAAGGGGGTCAGTGGCCATAGGGCAGCACTCTGCACTTGGTGCAGCTGGTGTAAAGTTGGAGCAAACCTGCCCTGGAAACCTTTAATTGTCATCTTTCCAGTTCTATGGACAGGGGACTGGTAAAGGGCGGTTTGTGGGGAAGAAGGGATCACACCGACCATCTCGTGGCAAACATTTCACAAGCCTTTGGTTTGCTAAGAGAACCAATCACACTTTGCTCGTTTAACATTCCCCGTGGTTCTCAGGGGGAGCAGAAACATCTCCCGTTTGCTGCCTTTCCCTTGGGAAATCGCTTAGTGCTTTGCGAGCCCTGGGCTGAAACCCACTCCAGTGTGCCCGATACCCTCTGTGCACCAGGATGCCAAGAAAATGAGGAAAGTTGTCATAACGGAATCATTTTACATCTGTTTTTTTATGGATTTTTTCTGAAAGACCCAGTGCAAGGATCTTACATAATGCTTTATTTGCATTCCCCTAGCGAGGCTGTTGTTGCAAATCGGAAACCCTTTGATATGTTTTTGAGAGCAATTTGTTAGGTAAAAGGCTGCGTCGTGGTGTCTGCCTAGCGAGCTGGGAAGGAGCTGAGAGGAGACGGCTGATATCAGGGTCTCAGTGTTCAGAGCACCGGGAGAGCAACGTCTTGGGTTTGGGTTTGGGTAGGGCTGGGAAAGAGCAGAGAGAAGCACCCGTTTGAGTATTTTGATGACTTGGGATTGGCCAAATTAGTGATTTTAAAGCTTTCTGTCTTGGAAGGAGAAGAAAACGGTGCTTTTCCATAAAGAAAGCCCCATTCTTTTGGATGAGAATATCCGATGCTGGAAATAGAAGGTCAAACTAATATTTTCCTTTTCAGTAGCTTCTGGGAAATGAGGGGGAGCTGGAGATGCAGAAGAAAGATTATCCTATTTTTGTAGCATGCAGACTTAGAGAATAAAATGAATTTGGAAGCAAGTCATGAACTTAGTGTTAAAGAAGGTCTGACCTGCCTTTTAGTTCAGCTGTCTTAAACCACTGACAGCAGCAGGCCCAGTAATGCCCCAGATCCGTGGCTTCCAAGACCAGCTTTAGAGTGGGTGGGCTGCAAAGAGGCTGACAAGGTCTTTGCGCTTGTTTAAATCATTTCCTCCTGCTGGTTAAACAGCCTCCACCTGGTTTAAATCGTCTGTGTTTGGGTTTGGAGCTTAAGTGTCATTCTTTGCCTGCTCAGCAAAACAAGTGACATATAATCCTGGGAGCAGAAGGTTCCCCTTCCCTGTGCCAGCCCTCTCTCCGTCCAGCTCCACAGCGCCTGCTAACACGGTGCAGTTCCTTGTGCTGATCCCTCCCGTGCAAACTCAGTGTCTCTTGGGGCAGTCTTAGCAGGAAAAACACTGATTTGCCTTAGGAGAGTTGTTCAGATGGATGGTGGGATGGAAAACCAGCCAGTTAGGGCTTGGTAGCTCCAAATGAGCATCTTTAACCTGGAAATCCGGTGGAGGCCGAGCGGAGCAGAAACCACGGAGCTAATGCAGTTGTACGTGGGTTATTGGTGTGGGTCGCAGGCAGCTGCACATCTGTTGGAGCTGTCGTTTGGAAACTGGTTCCAGGAGCTGGTGGCTGCATGAGGAGGCTGGTGCAGTGAGGGAACTCTAAAAGCAAATGTAGCAGAGACTGAACTGCAATGAAGTAGGCAAAGAGGAGGTTTCCTTTGCAATGGAGGAACCGTGTGTATCAGTAGACATGGCCATGAGACAGCTAAAGAGAGCCATGTGGGTTAGCCACTTGCCCTCCCTTGAAGAGCTCTGTCTGCAGTCCATGCTGTGGGAGACAGGAGGGTGGGCTCTGGGTTCGTGCTTGAAAGGCAGCTCTGGCTTGCAAAATCCTCCCTGCCTTGTTTTTTTCTTTTCATTTATGTGTTTCTTGTTTATTTTTAGTTTTTATATTTTTTTTTTTGTAAAAACTGGCAGAAGGGGAAAGAGAGAAAGCCTTAGTATTTCTCTGAGAAAAGATGGAGAGAGGAAGGAGGTAAAAAGGAAAAATACCCTCTTGCCTTGTCCTGAACGTGCCT
>JAVCKT010097222.1:0-11963 GCA_032273925.1 Rhynchotus rufescens | reverse complement strand
TTTTTATTTTATTTTATTTATTTATTTATTTAAGTAAAGTTTGCATGCATTTTTAATCACTAGTTCTCTGGAAGCTGTGATTTAAAGGGAAGAAGGGGACGCCATATAAGAGGCTGCATCATAAGACAAGAGAATACACAGTTTGTCATCAGGCATTAATAAGGAAAGAAGCAAATGTCCCATTCCCTGTCCATTGCTGTTACTCGATTAGATGAAGTTCTGGTGAGGACTTGGAGGAACACATCAAGCTTTTTGAAGAGGGATAAAGCAGTCCAAGCAGAAATAAGCTGACAGACTCAAAGGAGCATCTTGAAAGCGATAGAAATAATGGCTTGGAAAGTGCTGTTTGAGACAACTAGAGAGGTAAATAACTGAGGCAGAAGCCAAAAGACAACTTCATATCACATAAGAGGCCAGCAAGCCATGGGCAATAGCATTAATTGAAGAGAAGAAGTACTGAAGGGACAAACAACAAAAAAGAGGGGACTTGAAACAACCTCACTACAAGGACGGTCCTTCTGGTTTCTCCATTACCATCTCCATTTCATCCTCCAAATTCCCTAAGAATTTCTCTTCCCCATTTTAACTCCATTTTAAATTTTTCCTTGCCATGTCAGGCTTGCAAACTTCACCATACCCTTCTCAAAAAACTTCTCATTTGTGTCATTTCCCCCATGGCCATGCCTTGCACATGGAGCTTTCTACTGTGAATCATTCCCCTGAGCTTCACTAAGTTCTTTGGAAAGGACCTTGTCCCTTGCAGTGAAATCATCATTTTTCTTAGCCACGCAGTGATGATGTCTGGGTCAGTGAGGCTGGGACATCCACTATCTCAATAACTTGCATAAGCAGTGACGATGGTTTATTCAGACCCAAGGTGAGGCTCTGTGAGGCCATTTGTATTTTCCTTTTCAAATATGAAACACAGGCAGAGTGTTAATAACCAAAAGTGCATAATTAACAGCTTAATTTGGAATAGTAAAGTCAAGGGCCAGATTATTTGAAGTTGGAAGAGTAAAATCAAGAGCCAGGTTGTTCAAAGTGACAGGTGACTTGCACGGCATTCACATCTTCAGCACTTCAAAAATCATGAACAACCTCCCTAGAATTACTCTCAGCTTTAAAATAATGAAGTAGAAGTATTTACTTCTTTTTATTTGCCTCCTGGTATCAGTCTTTTTTTTTTTTTTTTTTTTCCCCCACAGCCATCAGGCAAAAAGTTGACTAAGAAAGAAAGAGGGAAAAGGGAAAAAAGAGAAAAAGAGCAGCTAGCAGCTATGGCAGCTAAGGGAGCACAGCCAGAAATGTTCAGTCTGACATTTAGTCTGACATTACTAAAAAGAACTTGTATTTTAAGGTGATGAATGTGATCTTCCCTGAAGGTTATGAACTTGAATTGGTACAACAGTCCTTCTGAGAGCAGGGAAGATGCAGCATAGAGGCCAGCACAGCAGTCACTGCCTCCCCTGAAGGCACTGGGTTCACACTGGGCAGCCGGGTGTCTCACAGCCCTGTCTAATGGGGCTCCACTGCCACCATCTGGTACAAGCTGAACCTGGCAGCACCGCAAACATCATTCCCCAACACAAGCAAAGTGTGTGGAAAAGACAACGGGGCAGAAAGACCTGCTGAATCATAAAATATCACTTTTTAAATGCAACAGAACTCTTTATTGCAGTTCTTGCCTTGTTTTTTTGACACTCAGTGACCATCTGTTCACATCCCCTCCACCCATAGTTGCTGAAATATCAGGCCATGCCGTAAGGAAAAGATGTTAGGTCAAATAATCTCCCAAACCAAAAAGTTTAGGGGATGAGAGACACAGAATGACAATTATTAATAGTAACTATCACTATTCCTAAATCTTTCTTTTGTTCCTATTTATACTCTTCATTCACTGCTTTTCATTAGACACTTTAAGAAACCTGACTCAACTGAACTGTTCAATTTATTCAGATTTTGGACCTCCACTCAAACAGGTTTCCAGGTTCTCATCCAACATAAGCAGCATTCAACATCCAATTCAACATACAATTCATCTCAAATTTGAAAAGAAGAACAGGGGCTTGGGAAAGATATGGAAAAGTACAGAGTACTGTGGCAGCATGAAGGGGTACTAGTTTAGGCTCTGCAAGCTGTGTAAATGTTAGTGGTGATATGTACCGAGCTGTCTACCTCTATCTTCAATTATTTACAATCATTGTGTACTGGTATTGACAAACGACTGCTAATTCCCGGAGCTATCTTCTTGTCTGCTTATCTACGGCACAGAATAGAGAACCTAACTGAAGCTTCATAGGACTGGTCTATCTATCTAGGACAGGATATTCTTACCAATGGTTGTTATTGTAGAGATGGAGAAGAAGAAAGATCCACTGAAGTCCCACCTGCCCAGACTAGTGGAGTTTCCCTGCAGGGTTATGCCACTCTTGTAGGCTTGGATGATGTCCTGCAAAGAGACAATAATGTGAGATCCAAAAAACACCTCACAACAAGTTTTTGTAATTGCTATTCCCAGTGTTGGCTGGAAATGTCTTAAATCCATCACCTCTGAGACACAAAAGCAGATACCAAATAACACTATCCTTTGTTCCTCCTCTAATCATAAGGTTTCTGATAAACTTTTCTGCATCGATAATAAAATAAATAACTTTTAGGTCAGATTTGCATCAGTTGTAGGCTTTACATCACCAAGCAAAACAGCAATTGAAATCTCTAAAATGAGGAAGATGTGTCCTATTTTACTGATGAAGAAATTCAGTAAATGAATTTATATAATAGTGTACATGGCTGGGAATTAATCAAGGTCTCCAGAGTTCCACTCAGCACTTTAACCACAAAGACCAGTATTTCTTTTCTCCAGATTTTTTATACTAAGAAGAAAGAGCAGCTCCAAGATCAACACATATTTTTCCAAGTAAGAAACACTGAGAGTTGCAATCTCTGGAATATAATCTCCATTTACTCATAAACCATGGCAAGCTGAGCTCACATTATAATCTATTGAACTTTGACAACACAGTATTTCCTTCACAAGATAGAGGAGAGACCTTGTTGTTAAGTGGGCTGAGGACCAGGTGCTACATTAACATGGCACTTCATTCCATGAATTTGTTGCCTTGAGAGGGGCAACTCTCAGCTAGGATTAGTATTTAGCATAAGTGATGTTGGAAGAATCCCGCTCCAGAAAAATAAATGAAAAAGGTTATATGGGAAGGCTCCATCAGGATTTGTTTGGAATAGTTTATATGTAATTTTCCTTCCCTTCTTCCATGTCACTATGAGCACTGTCAGGCCGCATGGGATTTGTATTAAAAATCCTCGACCTCTGATACTGCTTGACCTCGGATTTAAGAAGTGCAGTTAGTAAATCTTGCAGACAATGCCATAGGCATCAAAAATAAAATAAAATAAAAATAAAATAAAATAAAAAAATAAAATAAATATAAAATAAAATAAAATAAAATAAAATAAAATAAAATAAAATAAAATAAAATAAAATAAAATAAGTTGGAATTTCAAAGTAAATCATAGGGCAAGAGGGAGACTGGAAACCCATACAAATTACAGATGTGCATTTTTTCCCCAGAAAGTAGTGGTTAAATTTGAAAATAAGAAGCGTGGTAACCTCTCAACCTTTTTCCAGTATGTGACCTCTGCAGTTCTAAGCAATTAGCTTTAAAACCATATCTATTTATAGGAAGACCAGTACTCCAGCTCTCAGGTGTAGTTATTACCAATTTGAACAATTAGACTGAATGTAAAAAAAAAAGAAAAAAAGCACAAACTTGGCAGGCAGTTTGTTTTCAGGGTTTTAGAGGCTTTGTTTTTGTTAGTTTTCTGTTATTTCTTTTTTATGCTGTTGGATATTCTGCTGGGGCTAGTTCAGCAGTTGACAACATGATATGAAGTTTTTAAAGGCAGAAGCACTTAGCAGCCAGAAAGGACTGCAACCAACTGTGGCTAAATTGACCCAAAGAAATAGGAAGTTTTTCACACGCACAGAAGAATGGGGAACTGGGCAGCCTGTGTGGGACATCCTGTAAGCTGCAAGCAGCAGGAACCAAGTCATTAAATGTTTAATTTCACATCATCTCATCACTTCAGTTCTGCACGATTTAACAAGACTAAGAGACAAAGCAGCTGCCGGTGTCCGTGCTCATTCTGCAGCCGTTTGTGACAGTGCAAGGTACCAGAGCCATCGTCTGAAGCGTCCCCAAGGGCGCTGCTGCTGCCAGGACACACAGCATCCGCCCCGCGGGTCTGCAGACAGGCTCCAGCCCGTGCCCACCACGGCACGACGACCCTGCACTCATCTCCACGAGAAGGCAACGCGGAGCTCTAAGCCACCAGAAAAGGGCAGGCAATGAGCCTCAGGCCTGTCAGCTGTTCCCTGCTCCCTGGGATTTGACATTTACGGGAGGTTTTCAAGAGCCTTGAGCAGCACGCCCATGGCTAAGCATTTCCCTGTTAAATCACATACCCAGATAGCATGATTAACCATTAATACCCTCGTGCCTGTCACAGCCTGATATGGGAATCGCTGAATAGTTGGGCAAATCCAAACCCTTTGAATAAATAAACACTCCTAGAAGAAACAGCAAGTTTACTATTATTAGAAAGAAAGAGCTACTGATTTGATTCCTAAAATGGAGGGCTTTTGGAAAGTGGAGATGAGGTTACAGGTTTATTTATTTCTTTTTAAGTAAGACTGTTTTATTAAAATACCCAAAATCACCCTTTGAAGCACAGGTAGAATGAGAATAGAAAGTTAACTTTAGATTCTTCTGGAGCCTGGTTTCCTAGATATGTGCCCGAATAGGCATCTTCATGAACCCAAATCCATGCATAGCTTTTAAAATGCAGAAATTACTTCTGGCACTGGAATCATCAGACTGTTGGAGACTCCCAGTATATTCACAGACGTCACAGTGTATATTTACCTGTATTTAATATGTTCCCCTAGGCATATGCTTTTTGCTTTTTCAACATTTTATTTAAAAAAATATGTTTGTCATTTCCGCTTTTTTGAACACATAAGACAGACGTAGCTATACACACTCAATAGAACAACTGAGTTTTCCATGCTTTGTCCATTAATGAGGCATCAGTTTGCTGCTGATTTTCAAGAAACCTGAAGGCACTTTATCATCTCTTGGACATGGGTTAAAAATTTGCCTGAGAGAAACTGCCCCACATGCTTTGGGTCACGTATGTTTTCCTCCCTTAACTTCTTTTCTTGAGAAACAAAGGCATTTTTTAATTTTGCTTTATATCGACTTTAGGGAGAAATCATAAGGATTTTCCCATTTCCTGAATTAGATTAGCATTTATAAGGCGTCTTCTGCAAAATCTGAAGAATCAGAAAGTACCCAGTAGATGTAGTGACACAAATTCAGTCTGATCTAAGATGAGTATCAATAATCCCAGCTGCTCAAACACGACTTGAAATGGCTGCCCTTGAGCTTCACATTTGGGGAACCTGAAAGGTCAGTTCTGTGCCTCAAGAAGTTCAGGAAGCAACTCTAATATTTGGTTAAAAGTTGTCAGAAAGACAGAGAATTTGGTTCTGGTGGGTTCCTACCGAGAGACAAGCTACGCAACATAAGAAAGTAGTTCAACTTCTCCGCATTTAATTTTCCCTCTGAAATGATTAAAGCAAATCACAGTTCACATGGGCTGCTGCAAGTCTTCTGTTAACAAAGTTTGCAAACATCATTTAGTCCTCAGACTTTTCTACGGCAACTATTGCATTACTATAGGATTTATACATTAGGATATATTAGATTCTTAGGCTCTTATGTATCAGTGAAACTTTATTTAGAAGCTCCCACTCTTTCTCATCAACTAGGCTGTTTTGTGATAGTATCATGCAAAGCCTACTCAATATCAAATATCATCATAGATAATTAAGAAACCAGCATGGCTTCCACTCAAAGTAGTCTTTTTAAATGCAGACATTTGTCCCGTTACCTTCGCGATAAAACACACCTCCAAATACATAAATTGGGCCTCCAACTACATTTTCTTTTTTCTCCTCTATAAGTGTTTCAAAGGGAAATCTCTCTCTTTTATCTATTTATATTTTCTTGATCCAAAGCTCTTGAACTAGCAGAGATCACTACTTCATCTACTCTGACCTCCTTAACATCAAAAAAAAATGTCACCCCTCACCTCTGCACAGAGTCACGACCACATGTGACAAGGGCACAGCTTTCAGAGAAAAAAAATGTATTCAAAAATCATATGCAAACATCTGCATATGCAAACTGATATTCTATTTTCCTTGTAGTTTTTACCTCCTACAGAACACTACACCTCTCCTTCCTTCTTTATAAAGAAAGAGTTCTTGAACTTTATATAAATGATTAATTGAACAGATTCTAATCTATCTGTTCTCCATCATAAGAGTAAAATTCAAAATTACACGGGGGAAAGTGAAGCCATTGGAGATTATGACCATAAAAGGCATCTTTGTCCCTTTCTGGACCATGTTCAAAATTTCTTTCTTCCGTATTTCTAGGGCAAAAGAGAAACAAGTCTTTTTTAGTGGAAGCAAGTATCATGGAAAAAGTCATATGAATGACTTTTATAAATCACAACAGCAGATACTGCTGATACCCTTTGCTTCTGCACTAAGATATTGTGGCCAGAGTTCATAGCAATCCTGAGATAGCTTTGCAGCAGCTTTTCCTAACCATATTTCAGATTAGTTCTCAAGAAAGGCCAAAAGTATGCAAAGTGACTGCAGTAAGAAATTTCATTCCCTAGTTAAGTGCATACGCTCATATGAAATTGACTGTTTGAAATCAAATAGTCTCCTGAAGATTGTTTGACTCATCTCAGACACTTTTGCGCTTTCACAATCTATTAGTGAGGGAAGGCAACAAATATATGGATGGATTAGAATATGTCCAATATACATAAGGCACCAAACTACTGAATTGTTTAGAAAATGCTTTTCACAGGACAACAACTTCAGTCAGAAGAAAATAGTAACATTATCTTTGCTTTCAGATTGGGAGGACAAGGGTCAATTGCACTCAAAATAACCCAAAAGAAGGATTATGGATCACAGCTCCCAGTGAGCACTGAGGACCTTCCCTTGCCTGGAACGGAAACTTACCTGAATTATGACTAAAACAAGAGCAGGTAAAGGGTGGATTAAAAATTCAGCAGAATCCAGCTGTTTTAAAATTCATATCAGTTGAACTATCTAATCACCTTTTTCCCAACATCATTTTACACTAATACCTCATAAACTGTAGTTAAATGAGTAAATACATCTGATATGGATGTGTCCTGTTCTATGAAATAAGCAAAACAAAACAAACAGACAAAAAAACCCACACTTCTGCTAATATAATTGGAATGAGTTCTTCTGAAATAAAAGTCTACTGGTAAAAGCATTTATACTGCTATGGTTGGCTCAGTACTCAAGTTTTTACTTACAGAAGGTTTCCAGAACTTCTCTAGTCTTGCCCTTTAACATGGAAGGAGCAAGAGCTACAACAGTGCTACAAGCAATGCTAACCTAAATAACTAGTGCTCCTTCTGAAAGTGAAGCTTTCACACCAAGGAAGGCCCATAATTCATTGGCCATCACTTTGCTAAATTCAGATCACTTCTCAAACTGCAACAAAACAAGGAACTCAAGAAGGTGGCTCTAACAGAAGTAAATTTGGAGTTACCAATGTTGAAAGGACTTGCCAATTTAATCTTCAGGACATTTCATTGCTTTTCATTGTCCTGTAAGAAGTTCTTCCTCTAGCAGTAATTTTTGTTATAGTTACACTTAGAAGGGCTGGGCATGGAGTTTCCATGTAAAAGT
The DNA here is from genome assembly GCA_032273925.1 of Rhynchotus rufescens. NCBI lineage: Eukaryota > Metazoa > Chordata > Aves > Tinamiformes > Tinamidae > Rhynchotus > Rhynchotus rufescens. The sequence continues at coordinate 4,132 of JAVCKT010097222.1, read as the reverse complement.
AGCCCACACCTTCATATAATTCCTAAGAATTAACATCTTTTTAGAAGGGACCCTCATGTTTTGGATGATGCTACCATGATATCTCAACTCCTTCTTGTGTTGAACAGGTTATTGAGGTAGTCAGTGGTTAATTCCAACTTGATACACTCATTTCTGCTCCTTCCTACCAAGTCTGACCTGTTGTAAGAGGATTCAGTAACATCAATTAACTTCTCCATTTAGACAGTATAGTAGGTTCTTGTGCTTTTTTTATTCATTTATTTTAAATGCACATACTAGATACTACATAAGTGACCAGAAGACCTAGCAGGTAATCAACTGACCAGAAGCAATGGTTCATCCACAGATCTCCTCCTTTACAATAACCATCTGCTAGTCAACTGTGTGTCCTGCATCAGAGCTTTGCACAGATTTGCTCTTTAACAGCTCTGTCAAAGACAGCAGGGTGATGTCAGCCCAGGATGTACATGGCATGTAGCCTTGGGACACTCCTACACTTCTTGTTCATTAACAGTTTGTGTCTCTCAGGACAGGTCTGGGGAAAAACTAACGTTGCTATAACTTAACCAAAGTATGAGTGCATCTCAGTAAGCAGGAAATTGAAGCAATTACAGAGGATTGATCCTATTTCACCCGTGACAAAGCAACATATATTTTAACTAAATTGGGTCCCATACAGATATCATTGCTGCAGAGTTCTCAGCTAACAGCCAGTGCTGATCCATCAAGCTCCTTATCACCAGCATCAGCCCTCTGAAACTTGCCCCTTAACAGCCATTCACTGCTGCATCAGCTGGAGGCAAAACGACTTTAGTAAATAGTATTTGCAGGGCTGTATTTCCTGACAGTTGGTGCAGATCTCTACTGGTCTGACCTCAGTGCAAGCCAAAGTGCTCAGAGTCTTTCAGTCACATGGGATTTGGCTGCTCTTGTAATCATAGAGTTAAAATTTTCTGTGTATCTCTAGCTGTTGACTCTGGAGATAACAATATCTAGATCTGCCTGCAAGCTTTTCTTTATGTCCAGGCCTTTACAATTGGGTTCTTTTTACTTTCCACTATGCCTTCAATCCTGCTAGACAAAAATGTATTTATTTAGCAGAGCTTTGATTTTCTGCTTCCTGGTTTATGTAATTAATGTGGATCAAATAGCACTCTGCAGCTACAATAACAGAGATTAGATAGAACAATGCAGTAACTACAGGGAACGAGTATATTAGGTATTAGTGAAATATTACATAAAAATAAAACAGGTTGTAGAGAAAAGAAAGGAGGTTGAGAAAAGGATATTATAGTAAGTGTCCAACATAGAAACTGTACTGGACCCTCCTCTGATTAACGAGATGCTCTAAGCAACTATAGCTACCCTGGTGTCTCTAATCACTGAACACACCTCAGGAAAAGGAAGTTGGAGGACATAGCTAGGAGACCTATGCCAGGAAGTGCATCCAGGCCCTTCCTTCCCATATGGTAAGGGAGTTCCTCAGTGGTAGGAGATAGGCAAATACAGAAAGTCCCCTCTTTGCTTAACAGCCTCACAGCCTGGGCATCTCCAGAAGTGGGCTCAAATCTGCAGTGTCTGGAAGTCATCTCTGGAGCAGTTTCATCCTCCAACTGAGTCCAGTTCCTGTTCTTCATGATCCTGAGGGTCCACAGCCTGATGCCTGCTTTGTCATTGTACCTCTTCTGTGAGCCAGATATTTCTCACTTTCTATGCAGCACAACAGCTCTCAAGGAACTGTTTGCTCTTGATCCTATTCTTGGTGAGTAAGCGGTCATGGCACAAGCCTTGCTTAATATCCCAGGAAAATGGCCTAGGCCCTGTTAGATAAACCAACAAAACCAAACTTGGGTCTTCCCTAAGTCGCTCTCCCTTGTTGTATAGTAGAGATTTGATGCTGGAGTCCCTCTGTCAACCCTCTGTGCTTCTTCTGAGTGTAAGTAATGAAATCTAAGCAACATGCAAACCAGTTCCATCCACGTACATTTCTCAAATATGCATGCATTATTTAGAAAAGTCATGTTACGGAAAAACCAGGCAGTCACTCGAGATGGAGGAACAGCTGCAGGAAGCAGAGACCCACCAGCACAGGTGTCACAGCCGGCTCTAACACTCCTCTGCCTTTCAGGTTTTATTGTCTGCTATCTCCAGGTCCTTATTTCTTTTCCTTTGCCATCTATAAAATTATTTCTTTACCAAAATAGATCTAAGCCATAGAAATCACTGAGCAAGAACTCACTGGTCTAGCTCCCATTGCACGGTTTTCTTTCCTTTGCCTTTTCCTTCCTCTCCTGTCCATCACCACACCATGCTCTGCTGCTAACATGCCTGCTAACATGCCTGCTTCAAGGCAGGACCTCTCTTTTGCTCTCAGTTTATGCAAGGGCTGGAACAGGGAGCTCCTGTCAGGAGCTACATGATAAACAGGTTATACAGTGATGTTTGTACATTGTTAAGCAAACTGGGATCTTCTTCTACTTTGGTCCTTCTGCACTTTAAAACAAACACAGGGCTTAGAATTATCTTGGAAGAAGAAAAGCTCTGTATATAAGAAAACAATAAAGATTTGCCAGTAATGTCAAATCAATTAAAATTCACTGACCGCTTTATGTTTCAGCTACTCTTTGCATCTCTTTCCTAATTAATAAATAACATATATAACAAAGAAACAGTCTTATATCTAGCATACAGACTTGCTACCTGAAGAGGATCAGTGATGACACTGCCCGGAAAAAACACTATGCTGAGCAGTTGGCTGTACAGGAAAACATCCCTTTTTTTTTCTGATCACATATACAATATTCAAGCAATGCCACAAAGGAAGTTAGAAAAGAATGTAGGAAAGAAGTGATCTTCTGGATTATATGTTTAATTTCTTGCTGTGAAAGTTATTAAAAATAAACAAAGCCAGTCAGAACAGTACTGAAACTGTGGTTTCACAAAGCGTGAAGCCATTCATGGACACACTACAAAAATGAAGCAAAACCTCTTTTGGCTTCCTCATGTAGGGCTTGTGCAGGTCACAAGTACTCACACAAGTAGACACAAAACATGATTCCAGCATCTATGTGGTCTAAAAGGATATAGGTAGCTGTCCTCTTCTCTTAAATACCAGGCATTATTTATAGAGGTCACAGAGAAGTAAAGTAAATCATCAGAAAGACATTAGAAAAATCTTTGTATTGACTTAATTGGGACTGTGCTATCTTGCAGGTCCTTCTCTCCACTTCTATTGCCTCATTTCGCTCATCGCCAAGTGAAATCCTTCTGATCTCAGGATAGGAGCTCTCCATGCAATGAATCTGTGTTGAATAAAACTCCATTTGGAACGACCTTTACCAAATGCCAAAGAAATCAGAAATCTGCCCTGCTTTACTTCTCGCTTCACTTGGATTAGTTATTTAAGCGGACTTTTTACACTCCGCAGCAGACAGCATGATGTGAATAAGGGGTAGGTACCATTGCAGCCTCCAGGACCAGGCTCGTACTGTCATCTTCACTGAGCTACTGGCTGCCGGGAACTTGTGACCCAGCAAGGGAAGGGAGGAGGGCTGGGAGGGTCTGTCCATCAGGGCTGCGTGGAGGCTCCTAACAAGAGTCCCTATCTGAAGACGGGGGCTTCTGAAGGAAAGATGAGGGCAAGAAGGAAAGTTGACACCACTAACATCAAACCCCGCTACACTTACCGTGAGGCAGCCTTTCCATTAAACACCAGAATTATCTATCACCTGTGAGGCACCTGGGGCTACAAGCCCCAGAGCCAAGAGAGCCACCTGCAGCCTCCCCGCGCCCTCGGGCGCTGCGCCTCGCCTCGCCTCGCCTCACCTGGACGAGCCGCTGGAGCGGCGGCCCGCGCACGCACGTGTAGTTGGCCAGCAGCTCCCAGCGCTGCTGCAGCAGCCGCTGCGCCGCGCGCCGCTCGGCCGGGCCCTCCAGCGCGCGCAGCACGCCCGCGCCCAGGCCCACGTAGAGCACATAGGCCGCGAGCAGCGCCGCGCTCCGCCAGCAGCGCCCGCGCCGCCGCCGGCACGCCGACATCGCCCAGCCCGGTCCGGCCCGGCCCGGCCCGCCCGCGCTGCTGAAGAAGGAGCCGGGGGCGGGCGCGGGGCCGCCCGCGGCGGGAGGCGGCGCT
>JAVCKT010097221.1:0-10344 GCA_032273925.1 Rhynchotus rufescens | reverse complement strand
ACAAGACATCTTCACTAGTCTGCATTCAGTTCTTTCATGACTCTTTAGAGGTAGAAAACGAGAACATAAAAAGATAAAGTGAGATGGTAAGTTATAGAGCAAGCTTCATGGGGAAAGTAATTTAAATTCCCTCAAGTCTCAGTTAGCACAGCCACACAGTAATATTTTTAGCATGTGTTCATATCAAGTGGAAAATAATGCCTCTAAAGATTTCCCAAAATAAAGCATCATCTACGCTTCTATTATTTTAAATATTTATATTGTAAAGAGCATAGCTAGAAAGCTTCTTTTCATTTCTTTAAAAAATATTGTCATGTCACTTCTTAACATTCCACTTATATTGCTGGCAGTTTTTCATGGACAGTATATTAATTTTATATTAAAATCTTTCTCATTGTTATCAGAGAAAAACCCTTAACTTTTTTTTTTTAAATTAAGAAAAGGATTTCATAATCATAATTGGATATTTGTTTCATTTTAACTGACTGATAAAGACAAACTAAATCTTCTAACTCTAAAGAACTGAAGAACTCACTGAAAATCTGCACAATAGCAGATTTTCTCTTTGACTGGCATAATCACTTGGTATTATTATCTTCTTTTGAGGGGTTCTATAAAGGATATAAAAAACCTTTTGTATTTGAAGGCAAAGAACAAGTAGATAAGGAATTATTTCTTTTTTAAAACCTCCAAAGGTGAAGATAAAAAGTAATAGACAAGAATTTAATCAATTGTCATATTTCAAAATTGAAAAATAAAGATGTAGAGCAGGGAAATTAGAGTGTTCCCAATTATCATTTTTGTAGATTACTTTCCATTTTGAGATATCAATTCTCGGTCTCAAGAGAGTAAATTTCTTTCAACCTTTGTCGTGCTACTTACCGGTTGTCTTAACCAGTTTACAAAATAATTGGTAAAAGAATTAACTTTTTTATACATTGATAGTTGTGATTTTAAACACTGGTATATATATCAGGAAAAAATAAATATAAGGACAACAATATTCCACAATGAAAAATACTTCCTCTCACCTCTATCTGCCTCAGTTTTCAACATAGTATTAAAACTGAAAAGTACTGCTCCAAGTCCAAGATGTATTTTCCAAAATGCAAAACAAACAAAAAGACAAACAAATAAACAAACAAAATTTTCTTTCTAGTCTTTCCTATCTTCTAGAGAAGAGATAACATCTAATTGGACAACTGGAAGCAGCAGGAAATAGGAGAAAGGAAAGAAATTCAGATGCAAACAGATGTGATTGCTAGAATCCTTCCCTACATACAGGTTGAATATAGGATTCCTGAAGGGAGGAAACAAGGGCTGCTCTTGGGGAGATATGTGCATTGTTTCAATAGTCAGCAGTATGAACAACTCTCTTGTCCTCTTTCAAGCACTGCAGCTTTGTAGTTTCCACAGTCAGCTCTCTTTCCCCATTTCCACAAAAGAGGAAACACTCTTTTCTATTTCATGCCATGTGGTATGAGTATATATTAAAATATCCTTATTATGTATGCATAGGATTTCATTCTAACATATAGCCTGATTCAAAAAAAGAAATGTTTTTTGGTATGACTAGAACAATAAAAATCCATTTCATATCCCCTTCAACAAACACCGCTGAGCAGCTTTTTCATTTATTGAAAAAAATGTCAGTGACCTAGATATAAAATATGCTCTAACACATTTCTTATGATTTGAAAGAAATGTCTACAGATATTTGTACATTTGTAAATATATCCTTCTATTTCTTGGAAAAATATACAAACATGTTAAAGAAAAAAGATTCATGAGCATTTTTGATGATTCTTTATTTGTGTACACATCATTGGAAAAAATAACAAAATATTCTCGTGATGACCATAGTGTTCCGTATCCCCACATCACCTCAAAAGACCTTTAAAATAAACTTGTCTTTGCTCTTTTCTTTGCTCTTTAATCCATAGCTAATTATGGGTTAGCTTGCCCATAACACAAAAAAGTGTTAAATACAGATCATCTAACTATTCATTTGTTAAGTCAAGAAAACTGCATACAGAAATGCAGCCGTGACACGAAAGGAGCAGGGGCTACTGGTGGGATGCTCCAGTAGTGTTTATTTTGTAATCAACAAATCCTTATATACTTTACAAGAGAGATCACGTGAGCCACACACATATGCTACATATCCGACCTGACAATCCTGATGTGCCAGGTTCACAAGTCTGAGGGTACCATCCAATCCTTTGTAAGTTTACCTATAAAGTCCCGGATATAATACCTTTTTTGCCTAAAACCAAGCGTGCCACAGTTACTGTCCAATCAGCTTTATGGTCACTCAGCAGCCAGACAGCTGCCTTTTTTTTTGGTCTGCTGATGGAATAAATACACTGTCGGCCTTGAAGGTGGTTATGTACTAACAAGACATCCTGCCTGCTAATAGACACTGTACTGCTGTCCTTGAAGTGGGCACCTACACAGAAATGGTGAGCTACCTCAAATATTTTGTGATTTACAGAAGTTAACAGCATGGATTTTTCTATAAGCATTTGAGTTGAGAATAGAATATTTGTTGCTATTTTCTTAAAATACTTGAAGGATTAGGTCACACTATGTGACAAAAACAGATTTCTCATGAAATTACCAGATGCTCTGTAAATAATTGTAAGGTTTAGATTATGTTCCAAATAATATTTAGGTTATGCTGCAAATAAATTTGGACAAATATATGCTTCCATTAATGTCTTACTTATGTAGACAGAAAGCTATGAGAATCTTGAAAAGCATAGATAATTAAAAGCTTTTTTTTTTCAAGAATAGAAATAAATTTAAGATACTACTTTGTACAGAATGTTATACAAGTTTTCAATGAATGGTATCATTAGACAATAAATCTCATAACATATTAATTTAATTAAAGTGTGTGCAGAGGAGGTAATGAGACTGATTTAACCGTGTGTTTATAAAATACTTTTGAGTTTGGCATATGTTGACACACATTTTAGGATACCTGTGAAGTGGAGTTGTTGTGACTGTGTTGTCAGTAGTTTTTAAGTCTGTATATTTTGTCCTTAACTTGATAGAAAAAAATCTGAAATACACTGTATATCACATCTGCTATACTATTTATTTTAAAATCTGAAAAAACAACTAGCTTAGATGAGAAATAAAATTTGTGTGACAGTCTGTACTTCCTCTTTCCTGAAAAGACATTTCTGATATCCATCCTTCACTTTATTCCTGCCAAACAAGTAAGCTCTAAGGTTGACATACATGTATGGTGTATGATAAATGCTCTATAGAAAAGCATTTAATAGGCCAATCTTTAGCAATCAATAAGATTTCACTCTATGGTCACTTTAACTTTCAAGAAAGATGATGCTTATTGTGCCAAGTTGATCCAAACATATTTCTATACATTGCTGACTATGTTTAAGCACCAGAAAGGTTTCAAATATTTGTTAAGAGTCAATGAGAAGGTTTCTACTACCAATTATTTCCTGTAAAGTAGCTGACAAATTAATACTCTTGCAGATTACAAGTGTTTAATTTCTTACTGTAGTGGATAAAACTCATTATTTCCTGTCAAATGTGATTTTTCAAAACCTGTCTGCATACTCTAATACATATCTCAGTTCTCTTTTCCTTCCCTGTTCTCTTACAGTGCCCCCTCAGTGGCACTGGCTGAAAAGTAGTGTTCCTGTTCTGCGAGATGTCTTTAAAGGCTCAAATTCAGTTGAAGCCCCTCTTATCTTGACGTTTCTAAAAATAAACCAGACAAGCAAGTAAACAAAAGGACCACCCACTCATAAAACAGAAACTCAAAAGCCTCACACAGGCCCAACTCAACTCAAAACTCAACTCAACTCAACTCTAAAGCCTCAGTAGAAATGAAAAGAAATGCAATGTATCTTGTTCCTTCCCACAACCCTGCCATGTGGACTACCCTGCCTGTTCTCCTCTGCCCCTGCCTTGGTAGTGCTCAGATGTGAAGACCTACTTCTACTGGATCTCCAAGGACCAAATCTCAGGTTGTGGAGCCTGGTTTCTTTGTAGCCTCACATACCCCAAAGGTAGTGTCTCTAGAACAAGGCAGTCTCCAGACTAGTCTATCATTCAGCAATAGTTATTGAAGGCACTGATGCACACAGAAGCTGCTCATGATTCGCAGGAGTTTCTGGGAATCTGACTATTTTCCCTTTATCAACTTGCTCATTCAAACCATCTCTAGCCACAAGACTCCCATCTACTTCAGCTGTTTTTAAAAAATATCATTTTTGAGATGTTCTATACCTGTTCATCTGGCTATTTATTATACTTACATGAATAGCACAAACACTGCCAATCTCTGCACAAGCTGTCATCAAAAAGAGTGAAGTTCCTGAAGTTTTACCAAGGCTATTCAATTTAAAACTGGATTAGGTATCACACGTCAATAGCTTGTAGAGCTGAACAGGCATTACTGAACTTCTGGACTCCATCTTAAGCACAATTCAGAGGATTTTAGGTTGGACTTGCTGTACTCTCATACTATGAAAACAAATGAACATGTGGAGTTTGTTAGGTAGGTACCAGGTAACACTAGGTGTTATGAGCACACCTAGTAAGACAGGCATGAAGTTTATATCAAAATCGATCTGAACAAAGATGATACTGTTGATGAATCTCTATCAATATTCTGTACTTGAGGTAGGAATAGTTCCATGAAAGAGCTTTATTTAGGTAATAGGACCCATCTCCACAATGCTTAAGAACAAAGTAATTTTTACAACATATTTAAGGAATTAATACAATATGATTACCATTATTAGTATTATACAGACAGGAAATTCTAAGGAGAAAAAAGTTAAGGTCACTGTAGGAACATGACTAACCTATGGCAGCTAAGAAATATTTAGACTTTGAAAAGACTGAATATGTAAATATTCCATGTAAACTATGTTTAAGAATATTGACATTCTGAACTAGTCTTTATCTCCCGCAAAACTATCACTGAGTAGCTAGCAGTATTGTCCTGTTTCAAACCATTTATAAGAACTCAATGATTACAGGTCTGTACCGCTATGCATCTAAAAGGTCAGGTGTTGCCCATCTATGCAGCACTTCACTCACAACTTTTCAGTTATGATCTCTTTTATAATTCCTATTTTAAAAGTAGATAACAAGCTATCCTTGTTAGCTTCAGAAGACTATTGTGTCTGACATTATGCTTTATTTTTATGAACCTATAGGAGAACATGGGGTTTCATTTCTAATAATTCAAAGTTCCTCAGAAAACAGCATTTCAAAGGCATCACTAGAACAGTGCTGCAGCTGTATAGCAACAGGAGACATGTTTATTAGGATATCTACATCATGCTATGATCATTTTTACAATGAAATCTCAATAATGAAGAATAATAATACTTAGTAAAGTAATTCATATTTTGATACCTATTATAGATGGCTCTATTAACACAAGTCTTCTAACTCAATAGTCCTTCATTAGTGGTTGTTTTAAGTCTCTTTGTCATTTACTTACTCAGCTTTCATTTACATTCCTTAGTGCCTTTGTTTTATTTGCAACTTTATAAATTCTAGAAATAGGTTTTTTACTTCTTTTCTTTTTAAAGTATGTTAGTAATCATTTTTTTCTTCCAAAGTCATTTTCTATCAGAATTCCATGTTTTATATCATACTTCATTTACAGACTGCTGCAATAAAGCCTCAAAGGCAGTATGTAGGTCGTAAAAAAAAATAAGCCTATTGGAAAGCAAGATCTTTTTATATTTGTGGTCATAGTTTTATTGAGAATGCCACTGGTTATGCGATAAATACCGTTATTTTTTGGTACACTCTTTCACAACAGAATCATTAGTCTGTGAACAGCTCACTGCTATACATCAGAAAGGGAGAAAAATGAACAAGTTGACACACTAATCAAGTACTGCAAGTTGGTACACTGAAGCAGCACAGTGTTCCCAAAAGCAAAGAGACACTATATGTGGAGAGGTGAATTAAAAATCAAAGCAATTTTTAGAAGAAAGAAGAGGATTTTGCAGGATTTGATTAGAAGGACTTAGTCTATTAATAACAAAGATAAGAAAAAATGTCATTTCAGCACCTCTGTGTGTACATAATCAAACATCAAACTGCTGCTAGTCCCTCAATGCCAGATATTCCAAGATTCCTCTGGACAACTCCTCCTGTTCTTACAAGCTAATATGAGTTAACGGTAAACATATTTTCTTCTAAGTATATCTCATTATTTCACCTCTCTTTTTGCTTCATTATTCATGGACATGGGCATTTTTTTCTGGAATTCAAATTCCATCAGGTTACAAGATGGTGAGAACTCATTATCATTTTGGTTACAGTCTGCTATCAGCCTCACTTTATTATATTGTTACAGGTAGATATAAAACTTGTTCAAGTCATAATATACTGTTTTCTTATTAAAGTTTCAGTTCAGCAGTATAATACATATTTATGCTATTTCAAACTGAAATAAACCTCAAAACCCACCTAGAACAGGAGCCAAGAAAATAGCAAAAACAAAGGTTTATAAATCTCACAAAAGAAAGAAATCTTAGCAAGAACCATCAGCTTCAAAATTCCTACACATCCAGTCATTTCAATATCCTTAAGAGTGGATACCCAAAATACAAAATCAACCATGATTACTAAAATTTCCTCAACATGAAACCCTAAGCGCAGAGATATGACAACCTGAGATTCTAATTTTTCTCCTCTTGAATGAATTATTGCTAAGTAGCTGACTAGCTTAGACCTTCAAAAAAATATGTTAAGGGTTTCTTAAATCCTGGGTGATTGGGTGAATTGACAATCTGTAGAAGTTGGTAAAATTGCATTCTCTTCCTTTTGTTTTTGTTATTTTTGATTGCTAGTGCCAAAGATTTATGATATGGTTTTTACTCGAAATTAACCTTATGGGTCTATAAAAAATCAACTGTGCTTTTGCTAATATTTTCTCTTAGCTTACAGTCAAAAAAAATAATAGCTGAAGAGAAATAGCCTTGAGTAGGGATATATTAATGCTATTGCACCTGTTTTGTCCCTTTAATGGGACAATAATGCACATTTCTCTGCACAGATAATAGTGGGATTTAGATTAACAGATGCAGCTGGTACAGTTTCAAGTAATTTAGTGCTAGTTTTATAACAAAGTTAAAAAAAAACCCTTCATGAAATAAGTATAAAAAGTTAAAACAAAAGGACAAGAAAAATCTGAATAACTTTCTTTTTCACACAGAATCACACACAGAATCTTCAAGGTTGTAAGAGACCTCTAGAGATCACCTAGTCCAACCTTCCCGCTCAGTCGGGCACATCTAGAGCATATGGCACAGGGCGGCATCCAGGCAGGTTTTGAAGACCTCCAGAGAATGAGACTTTACAACCTCCCTGGGCAGCCTGTTCCACTGCTCTGTCACCCTCACAGTAAAGTTCCTCCTCACCTGCAGACAGAACTTCCTGTGTTTCAGTCCTTATAGAAGAAGACAAAAATATTTGAAAAGAAAAATACTAAATTGATATTGAACTATACTGTATAACTGATAGGAAACTATCTAGTATGCAATCCTCAGTAGCTGAGAGGTTTTCCAGGAGTTACCACAAACATCTTTCATGAACAAAGCTTTAAGGCAAATGTCTTGTGAGGATAGATCATGTTAAAATGAATAACATAGCCATTTTGATTAGCTCTAAAATTCATCATATATAAGAAATACAAACAGGAAAAAAGCCCAAAATCTTACTAAAAGTATGGAGGAACAGAGCAGTATTAAATATCACACATAAAGAGAAAAAAAAAATGCATATTGCAAATAAAACAACAATTGTATGAAGTGAACAAATCTACAGATATTCATAGTAGCATGCATTGTAATATATTCCTTTCACCGTTTTCAAGGATGCTCTTTTTCTAATGTGTTCACTGCAATCCATTCCTGATTGCGAGGGATACCTCTGATGCAGTCTTCTGCTGACATCTTCACTCAATTTAGCCTTAACTAAAAAGAAGCCTCCTTTCCCTGCTATGAAAAAAGTTAATCTACAGTCAAACATTTATATTTTTCCTTCTCTGATCTGTTTCAAAATCCTCATTCTTATAAAGCTTTTCATTTTCCTAAGCCCCTTCTATTTTATGACTACTTTTATATTGCCCTTTGGATTAGAGTGCTCTTTATTCTCCATTTTCCTTTATTCTAGACCCTCATTATTCAGCTAGACTTACCTAAAATGAGTTGTGTAATAAAATGCAGACTCACTGACTCGTTCTAGTTCCCTCCCACAAGCAGGCAGATGAGAAACAGTTTCTAAGTCCATTTAGTACTGCTTTAAGTGTCCTCCTGAGCAAAACAGAAAATGAGACTCCAGCAGAGTGGAGGAAGAAAAAAAAACATAGAAAATTTATCTTAAATGTAATGACAAAATTAATTGAAAGCAACAGTCACAGAAATTACCAGAGTTTCTGAATATCTTGCTTGTAGTAATGCCAAGTCTATATCCTCTAAAATAATAAGCTGATCTCTGCACTTAGTAAGACTGAGCTTTCTTAATCCATTATCATTTTTATCATTTCTCTTTCTGTGATAAGATATTTTAAAGCTCCTATAATATTATAAAAAACCTCAACTCTCTATTTTTAAAAAACATTCAGTTTGTTTTATACCTCTTTACAAAAAAAAGTAGGTTAGACTTATTGAAAGTTTAGAAAGTTTTAGCTCATGATCATTTTATAAGCTGTTAATTTAGCCTCTGTTTAGGTTTTCACTTCAATCATTCTATTTTTCCCTTAAAGTATGTTATCTACTTTACATAGCTGTGATGAACTTCCTGTCGGACTTTTGTCATCACTCTAGTAGAATAGTAGAATATATGACGTCTTATCTTTACTCATTTGACTCATTTATTTTGTTAAAAACAAAATAAAACTATACCTTATCCATTTCAGAGACATAGAAGCAAAACATTTTGAATTAAGTGTTGGGTTCATTTTTTGTTTTTGAGAAATAAATTTGAGAAAGAGAGAAGAGAGAAAGATTATTATTTTAAAAGCAATGACACTATGTAGGCACATAACTATCTTTGCAAATCACCATAAGGAAAAATTTAAAGTCTGCTTTTCATAATGGAGGAAGAAATCATAAATACAGAATGCTTGCCAGATTTAGAGTATAGAGTATGAATTACATTGTGACTAAAGGATCACTAGCCCTTTTATTAAATTAGCAAAGTTTGATTTGATTTAGGGATAATCCATATCACATCTCAGGAAAGGAATATGCTGTGATAAGAACATCTGATAATATGACAAGAACTTGTCGAGAAAAATACTTCTTAAAGGGATTGGAAAATATGTTCTCTAAGGTAACATGGGTATATTATAAGCAATATTACTCTTTTTAGAGCTCTGACATAAACAATGCATACAAATTGCTTTTGTAGAATTTTGAACACACAGAATCATTTCATATAAGGTTTGCCCTCTATCATTTATAAAGAGTAATTTGCAAGTGGTTTTCTGAATATCTCTCAGCCTCAATGTGGATTCCTCATACAACTAGTCATGTTCATGTTACTCCTCCCTCAAAAAAATGTACAAAATCTAAAAAACAACATGGATTTTATTTGACATAAGTATCCTATTATATGTTACTTGAGATCTTCACTCTACACTATGAGAGATCTGTTCAAGAATTTTAAACTACTTCTACTTATGCCATTCAAATTAAGACATTGATGTAGATAATCTGTCAAAATCAGGAGTCTCCTTTTCCAATATTTCCCTGCTGAGTATACAGCTAAAGATCAAAATGAATTTGTTTGCTAGGAAAAATACTACTGCTAGTGCACTAGAGACTCAGATGTTGATTAAGATGAATTATATATAAAGGTAACAAAAGTCAGTATTCTGAATTCAGGCATATCCAGGGATACGCCAGTCAGAAACTTTTTTGCTTCCAATTCTACACCCAGATATTTTGTGAAAGCTTAAGAGTTTAGCAATATATATATAAGGTCAATATACAGAGGGCAATGAGGGTATTTAATATTGTACTTGTGAGTGCTCTTTGGAAGCATTACCTCATTCTGAATTTTAGATTTCAAATCTCGTTTTTTGATTTTACCACTGTAAACACCTATGACTTTATTGTGAACATTTCTTCTTGCAATACTTCCTATTGTTAAGGATTGCCAACTATTCAGTAGGTTGGTGTTGTTCATTACACTGAATTCTCATAACCATTCTGTTTCCACACAAAGAACTAAAAAATCACAGAAATCTTAATTTAATATAAAGTGATAACAATGAGACAATGTCTATGAGGGTTTTTGCAGGCTTCACAATTTTGTTGATGGGAA
>JAVCKT010097220.1:0-11965 GCA_032273925.1 Rhynchotus rufescens | reverse complement strand
AGCAATTCCAACCACGTCTCATTTACCACTTTCCCCCTCCTCTTTCCCAAATCAAATTCCCTTGCAAGTCATTAACATTTTAACTTGATTTTTGAAATGTTTCGAGTGGCCAGTCTGGTTTTCGGCTGCTCCCAATCTCTTTATGCAGCCTTCTCAGAAAATGCCTTAATGGACGTTGACACCCTGGGTTTCTCAAAATGTATTGCAGCAATGGTTTCTGCCTGCTTGTATGGAAACCTTTAATGCAGCCCTTAGAGAACTGAACTTGGATGCAGGATAAAAAGAGGTTCAGTTCTTAACTCAGTGCAAGGGAATTAACCCCCCTTTCTTCCTACCTGTGCTAATATCCCAGGCCGTGTGCTGTAATAAGGATGACAGCACTTCGTTCTTCACCCTTATCAGTTCCATAGGGCAGAAAATAACTCCACAGATCACAAGTGTGCAGTAAAGTCAGATCAGAACCACGGAGACTGGCAGCTAGGGAATTCACAGAGGAGAGAAGAGTCGGTGGTTTGGGTTCCTTCTCCAAGATGGGCCCCTTGAAGAGCCCTGCTTGCGCTTGCTGTTGTTTTCGGTTCTGCAGCGATATGCAGCAACGCAACCTCTACATCTCCAGAATCGGTGAGGACTAATTGAAGTTAGACAAATGGCTTAGGAATCCATTTCCTTATCTTGTGTGGTTTAGTGATGAGGCATTTTAAATTCTTCGCAGGAACTATTATGGTGCTTGTCTTTGGTGGAGCCAGAATGAAGCCATTGTCTTCTGATCAATCTTGTAAAAAGACAGTAAAACATACTTCTTTCTTGACAGTAAAAAATACTTCTGATATTTGACCAATTTGTTTTTCCTTATTTTTGTTTCTTTTTATGGTTTTACAAGAAAAGTTAGTTTGTTTTGTGTTTTGATTTTTCGCTTTTTATTTTCAGATTGCATGTTAATTAGTCCTGAAAACGTTTATGTAGCAAGTATGTTATTTTCAGTGTTGGCTTCTAAGATTCCATGAGCCCGGCTTTAGATGACAAGCCTCTTCATTTCCCTTGCATAACAGTTGGGGTGTTGTGAAATACTCATTATAGACATTTCTCGTGCTTTGCTCGAAGGTAAGAGGAGGAATGCGGCATTTGAGGCTAAGGTTCTCGTGTTGCTAAATCCTCCCTAGTATGGAGTTGTAGTTCTATAATACCAACTATTCCAAGTAAGAACAGAATTTTGAACAGAACATCTGTTTTTTGTTTGTTCATTTTGTTTTGCTTTTGTGTGCGTCAATAAGGATTCTTTTCACCTAAAGAGCTTATTTACTAAATTTCTATGCAACTATTAAAAAAGTAAAAACTTTTAGTAGAGAGTGTTCACTAATCTGAGCCCGGGGTTCCCTGCCTGTCCCCGAGCTGCTCGCGGCCTCGGGGCAGCAGCCTGGACGCAGCTGCAAGGGGGAAGGTGCCCAGGGCAAAGCCTCCTCGTTCCCTGACTCTCGCAAGGCGCGTGATCCTGTTTCCATTCCCTATTTTCTTCTCTCATGGAATAAGCAGTAAGTGCAAAATTAATTACTTCTGCCTTTGTAATCTTCTGCCATGAGTCATTCTCTGTATTTTAACATTTCTTTTCCAGGAATATGATTATTTCACAGGCTTTTTTTTTTTTCCCCCAGTTGTGTTTCTCTGCAGGGTCTGTCCTAGCTTTCTGTATAACTAATACAGTGAACAAATGTATGTTCTAAGTGCTATATCAAAGCAAAGCATGTGAAGAATCATTAATATCTAGTTATGTCTAAATGGATTTAATGCAGGAGGGCATACACCAAATTTCCTTTCACTGTCTTTTCCAACTGTTCTCATTTTTTCCCTTTCAAAGCAGGGCTCAGTAAAGTTGGTTGACTGGGACGGGACAGAATTGGTATTCGTTATGTCTCAGATTTTACAAAAGTTTTATCTATATAGATTGAAAAAAAAGATGCCATAGGAACAGAAGTGCTGCATTACTTGCTGAGGCAAAGCTGCAGCACGTCCCATCCTTGCAGCCTGACTAGTGCACCTGGATCAGGAGGAGATGGGTGAGGTGCTCCACACTGGAACACGCAGGTTGCCCACGCTCATCATGTTGTAGATGGGTTGGACTGTACCCAAAAGTGTGTTCTCATCAAAAGAGCCAAGATGGGTTTTAAATAAAGCCTGATATTCTTCTGAAGGCTCTGTCAGCATCAGACTAGCAACAGCTGAAATATTTTCTATCTAATTTTCACGTATTGTTGCTATGTACAGATTAGGCATTAAGTTGGTCATTCTTCTGTTTTTGTTGTAGGCGGCACTTCTGGGAATTTCATGGTCCAACAGGCAAATCTGGTCTGATAGGACTGTTACTCCTGGGAGCAGGAAAAAACACACTGAAATTTAAAAAGTAATAGTTACAGGCACTGAAAAAAATAGTGGTTCCAAAGAAACCTACAGCTGGGAATGGGAGAGGCAGCACCTCCGTTGTTCTTCATCCTTGGTGGAGCAGGAGAACCTTGGTGACCTGCTGGGCATCGCTTCCTTTGGCCTAGAGCTCACACCATCAAGTAACGCTGGGACTCACAATACGTAATTAAGATGAATAGAACGATGTGATTTTTATTTATTATACTTCTCAAATATTTACTTTTGCACTAGTAGGGGAAGAGGGCAGCAGAAATTAATAGTTACTTGATAAAAGTATAGCCTCTAGTAACTACAGCCTCATTTTCCCTCTGTAGACCTCTTCTGTTTTATTGCTGCTGCATGTTCAAAGAGTAATGCTGGTCAAGGCTGAGTTTATGCTGGTCAAAGTAAATATAGTTAATAAAGGGAGAGCAAACTTTTCATTTAACTGAAAAAAGCTGAAATCTTACTTGAGAAAGAAAAAGATAAAAGGAGTGAGTAACAGAGTCTTCAATAAGTTGCACTGAAACGGTTGGCAAGCATTTAAAAATGGAAACATTTGAAATTTTGCAGATGAGCAACTTGTAAGTATGGTCTCATACTTGAAAATATTTTCAAGCAGATTTTCATATTGTAATAATTATTGGTATTTTCAGATACTGTTTAAATTATGTATATTATTCCGTTTTCATTCTTCTTAGTTATTTTTTCAGGACATTTTTAAGTTGGAAAAAAACAGTGAACAAGTGAAAAATTGCTGAAAAAATGAAGTGCCAGTTTCAAGCTCTAGGACATAAAATCAATGTCTGAGTTTCTAGCTCGTGAACTGTTCTTCGGTACGTCAGACAGGTCTGCTTAAAAATATCTGTAATTACAAAATTTTACCATAGCAGAAATCACTACTGTTTAACCTTACCATCAAGCCTGATTACATTGAAGACTGTGGTCGTGAAATGAAGCACCAAAAGTTGGTAGGGTTTGAGGTCTAACAGGAAATCCTGGTGATGCTGAAAACACTAGCAAGGTCCCTGTTGAGTTTGGTAGCATCAAGTTTTTCTTTCATGTCAGAGTCTTTTCCGCTAGGCCAAGGAAAGTGAAATGAAGACCAGGATTTAATGTTTTGCCAAGGAAAGTGAAATAAAGATCAGAATTTAATGTTTTGCAGGCTTCTGCTTAGCAGTCGAAGGTGAAAGGATATGTTACAGTCTCTGCACCTCTATACTTCTATTTTTCAACCAATTCATTTTGCCTAAGAAAAGTATTTTCAGCAAGAATTGGAACTGCCGGTAGATAAAAACAAGCAAAACCTTTACTGGTGTTTTCTTACTGAAGCTTGGTGTTACTGCTGGTAGAAAAGTGGATGCCAGCTGGTATGGTTAGGGCTGTAAGTTAAAAGAATGGATTAAATAATGTATATTTCAAGACTTACAAAATTATTTTAGAGAACAGAACAAGCACATACAAACACTAAATTGTACTCCAAGTTACAGTGACCATTATCAGCAAAGTAGAGCATACAACTGAAACTCTAGAGTGGTTTTGATAGGAAAAAAAAAATTATTAAAAAAAAAAAAAAGTGTAGTCAACACTTTCCAATGTGAGAACTGACATATCTTCTTTTTCAGAAGGTGTCAGACTTACAGAAACCTTATTTTTTCTGATTTGTTTGTCTTTCAATTTATACTTAAAGGAGAGAAAAGAGAATATTCAGTTTGTTATCTTAGAAAATGTAGAATTTAGATGTTTTCCCTTTGAATATAGTGTAACAGATGGGCTGGTACCAGTCTCCAAGAGCTGTTCAGAATGACTGAAGTTGGTGGTAACTCTGTTGTGAAGTTATAATGACAGATTTGTTTCATCTTCCCTAGTTTACCCCACACATATTACATGCTTGATGTAGTGTAGATGATCCTGTAATTTAATGAACTTGAGAGTTGATGTTGTTTGGAATAACCCTGACCTACTAGTTCTCTAGGAGGACAAGAAAGGCCCTTTTTATCCTCCAGAAGCTCTGTAGCATACAGGAAGTTTCCAGTTTTGTCTTTTCTTTCTTCAGTTGCAGGTTGTAACAGGGCTCGGTGGTGGTTTGTTACCAGTGTTTGACTAGTCATCAACTAAAGTTCATATTCCTGATTGTCATTTATTGAACTTTCTTTCTGCCTCTCCACTAACTAGTTTTAACAAAGACCTTAACTAATTTTGTCTCAGCGGATGAGAATGTGCACATGCCGGCCTGGGTAAAATTGTCTTCCAATTTTATCAAATTTTAGTCTGTTAAGACATCACGTTCTCTGAGAGTCTTGACTTTATTTTTCAAGTCAAACAGGTTTTGAACTTTCTTGCTTGTAAAGTAAAGACTAAAAGCACAGGACCTGGAAGCTAAAATATTTCACAATAGTTTTGAATTTGTTTAGATACCACTATTTTAATATCAGCATTGTATATTTTTGCCAGTTTTCATATGCACCCATATGGATTGGTGATACTGTCTCAGCAGCCTGAGTGCTTTGGGCATTTGCTTAAGCCGAGTAAGCAATGCCTTGCACATGCCAAATTCCTCTGGCATTTGCACAGATGAGATCTTGAGGGTCTGATCGTTTGCACAGATGAGTATGTCACATCATTGGGATCGTGTCTCACTAATTCCTGGATACGTCAGCAGAAAGGACAGCTTATGTTGAGAGAGCTCTCTAGCTCTGCGCATGTGCGTTTGTCGGGTTAGGCATGTTTATTTGTCCAGCCTTCCAGGGAAGTGTCACTGTGATGGAAAGCCCAAACCAGCGCTGGCAAAAGAACGCTGATCCTGCAGAAGGCGCTTGGCCTCAACTGTCGCCTCCGTGTATTGAAGACTCAGGGAAAATGGAAGCTGATCACTTGCATAATTAAACTCATTCAGGTAGAAAATCAAGGTGCAAATTGATGAGAAGTGAGCTAATGAAGATTAACAGCTTGGTTCGTCCTTTTTTTTTTTTTTTTATGTTACACTGGAATGCTTTTCAGCCTTCCCGTTGATGCTTTGCTCTAACTTTTCTAGGAAATTGTTGCTTAGTTGTCCTTGCCTAGTTTTCCCAAGTTATCCTTGCCTTGGTGGGAATGCCACCCATTGAACCTTTGCATAGCAGCATCCTCCTGAGCAGCATCTGCAGGCTTTTGAACATTAAAGGAGCCTCAGGGTATCTCTTCATAAGTGGACCCTGTCTTGGGGGAAGAAAGTGAGTTACTGCTGTCACCCTGTGTTGTTTTGTTTGGTTGTGCTCCAAGGGGCTCCTTTTATTCCCACAGGAGATCAACATGAAGCCCCATCTTCTAATTAAGCGTATGACTGGTTGTCATCTCTACAGTGTGTGCAGGTGAACGGAGTATGAGGGTCTGTCCAAGTCTTTCTGTGAGTTCTTCTCACGGAAAGAGCATCAGAAATGTTGTTGACCACAGGCAGACTTTTTTCCTCATATAGCACAGTGCAGTTGGGTCATAAAATGCCACAATGGATCATTCATCAAATGCAGTCTAGTTTTCAGAACAATTTTGTCTAAAGCTATACCTGTGACATACGTAAATGAGTTTACTTCAAAGATATAAAGGCTGTTTAAATGGATTAATCACCTGCCAGTGAAGTATCTTTGAGTGCTGTGGGAAGATCAGACTGTAGCTTCCCAAAACAAACAACACTCAGCTTATCTGAAGTACATTATCTGAGGATATTTAATTTAGAACATGCAAGCTGACTTCAAAAGCATTTAATTGTGAAAATGTATTTGAAAATGTGATAATGGTAATACATAACCTTGTCACTTTAAAGATTTTCCTCTACAGAAGAGCCTTTCTAGCAGAAAGTAAAAATCTGTTTCCTACTCATTGCTGCCTCGTTCTGACAGCTAGCACTATCAGTGCAAAATAAATCATGTCACCTGATTAGCAAAGCATGGCAAACTACTGGCAGAGGGCTGTATTTTAATCTATCACAAAGATACAGCAGATAGTAGAAGCAGCTCAACTGCTCCGCTTGGCATCCGGGAAGTTTAATGGCTTTCAAGTCACTAGAACTTGAGCAGTGGGAGATGATAATCGGGCCCATTATACTTCACACTAAGACTGATATAGCACAGAAAGTTAAATATTTACACTTTTTTGTGCCACTTCATGTGACCAGCATCCAGCTTTCTTTGCAAAACAGCTCACTTGTTCTGAAGGGGTCCACTTCATTACACAGGTGGTGCTTGGTGGTGACTCTGAGGACACACGAGCGCCTCTGCCTGAGCGTCCTGCAGCTAAGACCTGTGCAGGAGTGACATGTGCTTTGCCTGCAATCAGCTCCAAAGAGGGAAAATAGATTTGCCTGCTCATTAAAAGACTTCCTCCTGAATGATTTAGAAGCAGATGGGAGAAGAATTTAAGCCAAGTGACATGCAAGAGAGAGCATCTAGAAACGCAAGTCACTTGGGTTCGCTCTTGCTGTATACACATGGAGACACGGGACTTGCTGGCATCCACAGAGAGATCAGCAAAGCATCTGCTCCAAGTCAGATCAATGTGGGAGGGTGGGGAGGAGGAGGACTATATGATTTTCTTTGCATCTTCCATGTTTATATATTTATTGCTCTGCAGTATATCTTAACTCTCTCATGTATTCACAAAAAACCTGTGAGTACAGGCGTTAAGGCATCGCGGAGATATGCTTGGTTAATTGAGGAGTTCTGTCTCGTCACACCTTGGGGCATGGACCACAACTGCTGCTCTCCCATAACTGCTGCACAGAACAGAGTTTTGTAAGACAAACATAATGATGACACAGTAAAAATTCCAACGCAGTCAGTGTTGGTGCCTAGATTGCTGTCTCCTCCTCGGGGAGGGCTGCAGCTGCATTTTAGGCCTTATCTCCTGCTTCCTGATAGTCTGCATCAGTCTCCGTACCTGTTGCATCGTTAATCTTGCCAGCCCAGTCCCACCATGTGATCCTGTTTTTCAGCCGTTTTCATCTCGTGGTGTATGGCTTCCTGCTAGTTAAACTTAGATCTGTTTGCTTTCTTCCATCATGAATTACACTGTTCTGTGGGCGTTCTTTAATTTCAAGCTTCGTTTGCTTTATTCCATTTATAAATCATAAGCAGTACTTAAACTACAAGCTATAGCATATATATAGCTATTCACAGGCCCTATGGCATTTGTATTCAAAGATTTATCAAGCCTTGTAACTGTGCAATATTAACTATACAAAGTAGAGCGGGTGGGTATGTTATTCTGTTTGTTATTCTGTTTATGCCACACGCTCCGGTTCCAGTTCACCACAGATGCTCCGATTGTCCCGTAGTGGCTTAGAGCTAAGGGATCTCGGGGGTCGGCAGTGCTCGGATCACGTCCGAGAGAGTTTTACAATCATTTAAATGGAATTATCAATTTAAAGCTATGCTCTCTTCAAAGCTATTACAATGACACTCCAACAGTGCCAACTTGCAATATATTTTTATTCTGTTTGACGCTATAAAAAGTCAAATAACTGAGTTACTGAAGTCTTGGGTTTTTCATCTAGAGCCATGGGCTTTTAGCTGCCAAGTCAGCTTTTGGTAGATACGGTCCTATCAGCAAATGCAGATAAAATGTTGTCCTGTTTTCAGTTTTCTCAGTTTAATTCTTTAAAACTAAGAAACTATAAACAAGTTATTGTAAAAACGGGGATGTTTCTTCTTCTCTTCCAATCCATGAATAAAGAGTGTGACAAAGTGGTAGCAGTGAGTTCTAAAACACTGAAGAACAGAGGCATCAGAAAGCCATTAATTCAACTCACCAAATACAGATTCTATTACCATAGGTTAATAAATCAGTTGCTTTAAAGCGAGAAACACTTATAATCTCTTCTCCTTTGTGTCACATAACAAATCAATTATAGAATGGTGCTTTTCTTCAAATTCATTAAATTTCAGCTTGCATTCTAAAGCAGTTTGACACACACACACAAAATGATTAAAAGGCTTTAATCTTTTGCTCAGATCTGTTAGCCTTTAAATAAAAATGTCCTTCTCCTGTTACAAATTTTAAATTGTAAGACTGAATACATGTATATTAAACTAAACTTGAACATTTATGTTGTACCTTTTTGCTCAGAAAAGCTGAGCATCAAGTTTAAAGCAAAGGCTATACACATCTGCAAAGCAGGATGTATAAATAATTTCTAATCTAAAAGACTCCTCAAATACTTCTTTAGAAAAATAGCAAGAAGTTCAAATGCAAAGATTAAAGTTGATATTTAAAACTGAGATTTCTTGCTTGCTGATTTAAATTTGGTCATTAAAGGTGATTTGATGACTTGGGTTTAACAGCGTTGCACCGTCGGTAAAAAGATGGTTTAAGTGCCAATGTTTAGAAGTGCTTTAAAGAACAGACGAGCTTCTGCAAGGCTGTATTTGTTGTGCGGGCAGATAAGAGGAGATGCAGGAGGGGAGGCTTTCTGCAGCTTCGCCCTTGGTGGTTGTCGCAGCCAGCACAGACCCAAGCCAGGGAGAGGCTGCTGACCTGCTGCGTGGCTTTCAAAGCCTTGGCTAGCAGAGCAGCACAGTTCTGTACTCGGGGAGAAAAAAAAAAGATCAGGTATCCAGGTATGTCTTGATCTTCACTGCACTGGGCATCCTCCAGACACTTCCTTGGCAGTTTGCCTGGCCTGCCTTTCTCTAAGGTGAAGTTGCTTTTCATAACTTGCTGCCTTTTTAAGCAGAAAACATCTTGTAGTTTTGTAAAGTTTAGTAGCATTAACAGGCAGCATCATATAACTAATCTTCAATATCAGCAAAGAAACTTGTGCTTTTTTTCTCTCTCTTGCTGGCCAAATGTTAAGTGCTGATCAAGGTCAAAGACTGCTGGACTGAGCAGCCCCTTTGGGGTTAGTCTTCAAAAGCAGCTCTGGGAATGCAAGGAAAAGTTAGAAGAAAAGCATAGCAATAACTTTAGGTAAATGTTTCCCAGTAGAGTGCCTAAAGACTGAAGGAGACTTTGCTAGGAAATGTCAGTATTTTATAGCATTAAAAAATAATTTTGCAGAAACATATGGAGAAACATTGCAAAGGAATGACTTCCTTCATGTGGGAAGAAATTACATGGGGAAAGACACTTACTATTGAACAAATTTCCCCATAAATTTTATGGGGAAAAGCAGTTCGGCATGCTCTGAGACACAGAGTAATGGGATAAGTAGTAAAAAGTTGCTGATGATTTTTGCATTATTTTGCATTAATTTTCTTAGTTTTCAAGTGAATATATTCATAATGGATCAAAACTGCTGTATCCAATGGGTACTTTATATAAAGAGCTAATGGATATATAGCATCAAACTCTTGAAAGAGTAAATATGAAATAGTAATTCAAACATCAAGAGATGAACACGCTTAAATGCTTTTGACATACAACTTAAAAATACACAACAGTTGTTTTTGATTTTTATTTTACAGAAGTTTACTAACTATGCAAATTATCAGCAACTCTGGGGATTTTCTCTTTTAGCCTAACTCCTAAATGCATCATAACAAAGGAATTCCTGCTGTTACTAATAGAAACACGTCTTCTCTCCGGTAAGTTATATTAATGGATATCTGTGGTAAGTTATATTAATGGATATAATCATTCACTGTAAAATAACACTTTTATCCATGTACAGTCTGTACAGTGGCACTCCAGAAGTAATAATTTTGACTATGTCTTAGTCGGCCCTTGGAGAGAACAGTTATATGTTCTCTCTTAGTTAATTAAAGCTACTAATATAAATCCATGACTATATCCAGCATGCTCAGAAAACAGTTGTATCAAATTCAATGTCAGGCTTAACTTGTGAGGTGTCCAGTCCCCAAAATGAAGCCCCTGGGCAGGGTCTTGTGACTTGATGGTGGAGGGACCTTCACTTCTGCTCCTGAAGCGACACCCTTTTGCAGGAGAAACGGGACATCTGTAGGATCTCTAGGGACTTCGGTAGTACAGGAGCTCATCTGGGAAACAGAAAACCTAAATTCTGTTTTCTGCTTCCGAAATCCTGACTGAGCATTTACAGTTCTTAGTCCACAGACTAAGAGCCCCTTAAATGTAAATGTGTATCTGGGAGTCGGGTATCCAATTACTCCCCTTTGGGTCTAACGTACAAAACAGTTGCCCCTTTGAGCAAACTGATCACACTCCTTATCTCCATACTCATAACATTTTAGATGAGACAAACTTACGTCTGATGGTTTTCTCCAATGAATCCTCTATAAATTGTAGTAATGAGTATAGAGTGAGCATATGTAAATGGCCCACGAGAGTGAGCAGTTCTTGGCATTCCTCATTTTAAGCATAGATCAACCTAAATCTCCCAACATGAAAGAAACTTACAGCCAGGGCGAATGCTCATTGTAACTTCATAAGTTAGGAAGGGTTTTGTATTGTTGCTAAAATTAAGAAAAGCTTAACTGTCCAGCATGTCAAGAACGTACCTGGTACTGAGAGAGCCCAAAGACCCTTTCCCTCCACAGGCAAGGGGACAAGATTCACAAAGTTGTGTGTCTGAAGGGGGAGTCTGTTTCCCACACTGCAGCCTGTGAGTCATCTTAGTGGTTTAACCTCTGAAAGCAATAGGAAACTTACGGAAAAAATGCCTAAAAGCTCCTCCCCCCCATACATTCATATATGTGTCTATATAGGTGCCCATGCATGGAAACCAATAAAATAGTGTAAATGAAAGTAAAATATAAGCATTAAAAATTAATATTCATTTATATTGGTATACAACTTAAAAACGTGACTGCACTTGCCAATATCCCTAGGTTCTAAAAAGCACTGGTAAGTCATCCATTTTTAGTAAACAAGACTGATGTGTGAGAATTTCCTAGGCAATAGTCTATATGATTTTTTAAAATAGGATTAAAGGAAAACCTAATCAGTACTAATCCATCACATCATGCAGGAAGTCAGGCTGTTGGGATGACCTGCTCTGGAGCGAAGGGCAACTCTTGGTTGTTGGCACCCGAGACCTTGTTAGGGGGATTTGACTGGGTTGAGGAAGAAGGTGACATGGGACAAAGGAGTCTTAATAGCAGCATCTGACCAGGGAGCTAGGTGAGGATGGAGGCTTTTTATTCTGTTGTTTTTTCCAAGACAGTTCAAATATTTTAAAGGAGTTTTAGAGAAGAAGACTGAACAAAAGGAGGTGAGGAAGGTCTAGTGGGCAGCCCTAAGGCCTAACCTGTATGGTGGGGATGGCAGCTACTCCAAATGCGTCAGCAAGGGCAAACAAGCAGAGGAAGCAGGAAATTCTGCAGCAGCTTCCTTGCTCTTGTCACGCTTTTCAAAGCCTGAATTCAGGAAATAAGCTTAAGTTTTCATGGTAAATCTTGACCTGCACAGTAGAGCCAGAGCCTTTTGTAGCAGTGCTTGCATGGGACAAATAATCCTCTCTTCAAGAGATTTATTTAAATTCTTTCAGTTCACTGCTATCGAGCAAATGTGGGTTCCTTTCTTTAATATCAATTTTGATACAGTAACGATTTTAAGTGAGTCAGGCTTAAACAATGCAGACTTTTCTTCCTAGTGAGAATGCCTTCTGTTAATCTAAATTTAA